>NDFZ01004827.1:93192-178662 GCA_002192655.3 Mamestra configurata
GCCACCATGATACGCCATCTGCACGCCGTCTGTACCACCAACCCAATAATGCGCATGGTATGACAACACACATACCTACACCGGTCTACATAGCACCGGTTTTACCGTGGAAGTGGAAATGTTTTGGGTCACTCGAATCTAAATAACTGTCGTCCCAGCGACATGAAGAAGAAGAAGAAGAATAGATAGCTTTTGCCAGTATCTACCCGTGCAAAGTCAACTCTGCCACTGGCAGGCAATGGGGCGGTGGGTGTATTTTGCCGCGGAACGTATTTAATGCTCTTTTCGCTAGCGCAGCAGTGCTTGCTGCTTTTTGATTGACTGACATTGACAATTCAAAAGTGACTGCAAATAAATGTTTTTGATTTTGAAGATTTACCGAAATGAAGAATATACCATATCACTCTCATAGATTTTGACTACAAAATAATAATTAAGTTCTAAGCGAATACCACTTCGATCCGTAGTTCCTTTGATGCGTATTCAAGAAGCAAAAACTTACAGATTGGCTACGAGAATTATTGGAAGAATGGTTTAAAACTGGTCCCTCAAAAACGACAAGGTTCAACAGGGGAACGCACATCAGGAAGTTGATAAAATATTATGTTTATAATTTCAGGTGGTGCTTCTGAAGGTGCATCTCCAGGTCCAGTTCGGCGCCGTGTCTCTGATAAATCAGGCGTTGCCATAGCGGGAGGTAACTATCCTTCCATCTTCTAATATTACCCACATGAGAACAAAACACCTCTGGAAATCACTGGTTAAAACCACCTGCCAAAATTTGGTGTACTATTATAATATAACTAGTTAAATGTAGGTTTTACATTGAAATAGTAATGTAAGATGTAGTGGTTAGTCATGAAATAGAACACATTTCATAAACAACGTTTCTGTCCTAAAGGTCTTCCGTATATGCTCGAAAGAGCTGGATTAGATGTGCAACAAGGTAATAAAATACAGACTAAAGTGTCCAGTGATTCAGTTCTTATATTAAACTAGTTCAGAATTACCATTTTCTTTATTATTTTTGAAGTCGTTCTTGGACTTATTTTAGTTGTATATTTATTTTAAAACTGTATTCTAACATTTTCAGAGATACAACGCAATCGCGAGTTTTACAAATCAGCTGACGTTCGACCGCCGTTCACTTATGCTTCACTTATTCGACAGGTTTGTTCTCACTAAAGCTTTTGACTTCTACAATATCAAGTTTTTCTCAAAACAATAATAAATTATTGTTATTAATTACAACCTTAGTATGTTGTAGACACAGCAAAATTAATCTGTAAGTTATATTAAAACTAACATAATTGATTGGTATGATAATTTAAGAAAAGTTTGTGAATCCCTCAAGGGTGCATTAAGGGGCCTCACCTGACCAAAGTAGTTTTTAATTTAATCGAAGTAAACATGAAATCCATTCGATTAGACAGCTAAGGTTTGTTTTGGTCATTCTTATAAGAATTCAAATTAGTATTACAAAAAAATATGAATGTGAATGTTAATGGAATCTTTGTAAATTCCAGGCTATAATAGAATCTCCAGACAAGCAGCTGACTCTGAACGAGATCTACAACTGGTTCCAGTCTACATTCTGCTACTTCAGGCGCAATGCTGCCACTTGGAAGGTATGTCTTAGACATTTAAGCTTTCGACAACTGTATAGGTCAAAATATGATTGGCAAGAAAAAGTAAAGTTACTAAAATGATAAATATATGATTGTTATTCTAAATTTTGCAAACAACAAAAATTTTAATAAAAATTGTGTAGCTTCTAGACATAAAACTAATATTTTCTTTTTGAACGAAAGACTGTTTGAAATGCAAAGAGACAAGGTAAATGTAGTTTATTATTATGTTTATTCGTATTTACTTAATATCTACAAACATATTTATGACTGCAATCTTCAACGACAGTTTTGCAACTACTAACACTTTGAAAAATCGCAGAGAATATTTCAATAAATTATTTGAGGAATTGATATTTCTCTTATGACTATTTCAATTGAAGATTGAAGTTCCATACATATCGATAAGAAGCTTATAGATGTATAATAATATTTTATCCTATAAGATGTTCTCATTTGTGTAACAAACAAATATATGTGTGACCACGACGATATGCTATGATGCAGTTTAACATTATAAAATTAAAAAGAGACAATTTGCCATTATCATCAGTAGCATTATATTCTGTATTCTCAATTATTATCTAATCAATATTGATATTGGACTTTTTTCAAATATCATCAACAATTTTTTCGTCATCTTTGCTACTGGCGATTTGTCTTAACATGTTTCGTTTTGGCATGACAATAGCGGTCGGTGAAGACAACTCTTCGTAGGAAACCGAACAGTAAACTACTTTTCATTTGTAAAAATGGACAATCATTTATAAAAATGTTGAGGATCACGATAGATGTCGATTCACAAGTTCGGTGCTTCCTTTTTCGAAATGAATGATGTGAGTTACTGTGGTGCTAAAACGCCAAGCAGTAGATACCGTTATCGTCATGCTAATACTCAAAAACTCGTCAAAAAGTCATAGTGTATCGTCGCAATACCGAAGCAAAATAAAGACGCTATGAGTGGCGGCACAGAACGCGGTGCGTCACAACCTGTCGCTGCACAAATGCTTCATGCGCGTGGAGAACGTGAAGGGCGCCGTGTGGACGGTGGACGAGGTGGAGTTCTACAAGCGCCGCCCGCAGCGCGCCGCGCACGCGCACCCGCCGCCCATGCACGCCGGGTACTACTCTCCAGCCATGCAGACCTGTTCTACTGCCTATTTGCATTACCTACATTACACGATACTTTACAGTTTACACTTCACTTTGGACTTCAAACTTTACAGTTTATCTTGAACTACAAAATACACTTTACATTTTTGGATGCTTTTGGTAACACTACTGACAGTTTTCAGAGCTGCAAATGCATTACATTACACGACATACAGTTCACACTTCAGTTTCAAATTCACCCTTTACATTACTCTTAACAATACTTCAGCCATGTTCTACTTCTACTTGCATTACATTCACGACACTTAACCATTTACACTTAACTTTGACTTGACATTTTTAGGACGTTTTGGTAACGCCCATGACATAGAAGTTTCAGTGACACTCTTGAACTTTTCCATACTGTTATCTACTCTACAGTTACTACTACATCCATGCAAATATCGTTTACTGCTATTTGCAGTTCATTATATGATACTATACGATACTATACTGATACGATACGATACAATTTGAAAAACAAAAATACCATATAATTTATGGGAGATTTTGGTGACATTACAATACACACTGACACAATTATCCGACAGCACATAACACTATGCAACTTTACAATCTAAACTCTTACCATTATACTTTACAATCTTCATACTTTCGCCATGCAGATCTTTTCTTACTATACAATTAACACAAATAACTATTGACAACACACAATTTACTTCTTCCACGACACTCTAAACGACAATAATTCAGACTTTACATGTTACACTATGCAAGATATATGTTTTCACTCTGCCATTTATACACACAACATTATAAACACTGATATTTCCTATTCTATGTTTTATACAAACAACAAATCAACAGCTTACCTTCAAATGGCAATAATACCAAATATATTTACTACAAATACTAGTACCCTTACATAAACTCCACAAAATGATAAAACTCACTTACAGGGAAAAAACAATTTTATTCAAAACAACAAAATACATACAACATTACCAAAACCTACAATTATATATAACAAAAGCCACAATATGAACAAAACATACAGAATACAAATCAAGAGCAAATATCGATATCAAAGAAAATCACACTTATAACACTTCAAGAGTCTATGAAGCAATTTAGCAGTCTCAAATAACCAAAACATTTAAGACAGTCAGACTAAAATGATCTACAATTGCCTACGTGAGTAAATTATACTTACAATGCAAAATTCATAAAACACTCATGTGAGCTATTTTTAGTACCACATAGCCAAGATCACTAAAGGCAAAATTCATTAAGTTGTTCTATTGAATGTATTAATTTTACAAACATAGACAATGTTTTAAACGAAATCGTAACTCCAAAAACCTTGCACAAACCAAACACTGCACATGACATACACTACACAGTTTTCGGTACATTTTAATCTTCTCTTAAATATTTTCTATCTAACCTAGCGATGTATCTAACTCTTATTGTGTAAATAAAAGTTTTCATCTCGTTTCAGATTTGAATCTGTAATTATTTGTGTAGTGGGCTCTTGATCTTTGTGAGTGGCTTTATAACTTGCACCTTGTATGTTATAAAGTCACCAATTTGTGAGGTCTTGTAATATTTTCTGTATTTAGGTTTTATGTGTGTGTACGTGGGTTTCGGCACAACGGTGAATAACGTTTTCTCGCTTGCCTATTAACCTCCTTTCCTATCCATCCTTCAGGGTTTCCGGGGCTATCATATCCTGCATGGTACGGTGTTCCATTCCACGACGATCTGATTGTGCTCTCATTGTCAGTTTTCGAAATTTCTTAATCAAAATTCTAAACAATGAAAGCACAAGCATTAATATTAAGATGATTGGAGATTTTTGAATAACTGTGATAGTTATTAAACGGCGATGCAATTATAGAACGCTATCCGGACCAACCTGTCTCTGCACAAATGTTTCGTGCGCTACGAGGACGACTTCGGCTCGTTCTGGATGGTGGACGACGCGGAATTCGTGAAGAGACGCCACCTGAGCCGAGGCAGGCCGCGGAAGTATGAGCCGGCCGCCGCACCCGCGCACAACCCGCCACAGTAAGGGCGCCGCGACACACAAGCGACCGTCCAACGAATCTCCTTAGTGCAGCGTTTTATGATGTTCATAATATTACGCACCACTACAAAATATCCGACGACTTCAATAATATTTTAGACTGAATACGATGTTGAAGAAAGTGTTACTAAAATTATGAACATCAATAAAAAAAGCTGACTAAGAATAAAATATATACTTAGATGTCATAAGATTATTCCTTTAGTTACGCAAACTTCTGACTTTATGTCGACATATGCATTTGAATCTCAAAATGAAAAATGTGATAAAATGAGGTCTTTCTATATAAAAACGTGAGTCGTTGGACGATCGCGTCCACATAGCGTTAATGTATGTGAGAATACAGAAACCGAGAATTATCAGGATATTAGAGTAAAAGAGATAATCCTCGGTCGACACACTAGATTTGATGTTTTCTGACCATTATTGTAAAGTGTTTCACCGTGTAAGCTTAGATTAATTCAACATGTTATGTTAGTCTGTAACTAGACACGTGTTTATAATAGCGGATTATGAACACTGTGTGTGCTTACATTTCTTAATGAAAAAACGATATGGATTTTATTTTCCACGCTACTTAAAACATGAGCCGAAATAAAGGGAATGGGATGAAAAAAGAACATCGTCCACATAAGGAATACAAGCACACACACGTATTATAGACTCCTAGAGTGCGAAGCTATAGCCAATTGTTTTGCAATAGTTTTTAACATCACATTAAAACAAATAACTTGTTTAATAAATTAGCTTATATCATATTTTGCTAATGTAATTACATGGAATATTTTAATTTATACTTGATGAAACTCCGGAGCTATATCGATGATTATAAACAATGTTTATTTTTACAAAGACTTGCATGTATTGCATCTAATACGAATTATTGTAAAGGATCGTCGTTGGATACCCAAGTAAGATTAAATATTTTATTTTAATCTTTTACTATTCCCAATCTTTAACGTTTGTGCATGTAATCCCTCAGGTAAGTGTACCGCTTCTTATGCTTTGCCTGTGCATTTTTGTCGCATGATAGATAAGTTTTTTCTAACATATTTTCGATAAGCTTGCCTTTTTTCCATTTTTCTATTTTATATTCTATTTATCTTTCTCTTTCACACATATCACACACTCACTGAGACACTTTTCATATAAATTGGACTTTAATTCAAAATTGTACACTCCACAAGATATACACAATACAGAATTCACTATAAATAGTGTAAATGGTTATGTTGATTTGGAAGAGGTCTGAAATGGCCGGGGTATGATTTTTTATTAATTTTGTTTTTATAAATGATCAGTTCCATTTAATATTATGAATTCACTAGAGTCAAAGTTAAAACAAAAAATGCAGTAATTTATTTTGAAAGCCGAATATTATTTTTATGATTTGCTGTTTTTATAACTAGTGTAATATTCTCACAGATTCATGGGAGCTCAAAGTCCTCCAATGATGACCAGTCCTCACGGGTACAGCGAAGCACTGAAAAGAAACCTGCAGGTATGGTACAATGTATGTGACCTAGTTAAAAACACTCCAATGTACGGTAATATTTCTTATTTTAAATAAAATAATAGTAGAATATTATATTTAGTGTAGTTTGTAAAGTACATGAAGTGAAGCAAGTATAAATGATTTATATTGATGATTTTCACAGGATTACTTTATTAACTGTTTCTTTTATATTTGTAGGGCATGATGGAAGATTGCAACCTTTCGTACATGTCCGGTGAGGACCACATGATGCAATCTGAGGACTACCCATCCTCGCATGATGATTACAGGTAATTTAGTTACATATCTATGCCGCATTGGATGAAACTACTGACTTTTTTAATTGTTGTGCTGTGACTTATCGTCCTACCCTATCTTATTTTGGAGTTTTACACACAAATTAAACAGGTGTGCTCTCGTGATTGTCTATCAGTCTACCTAGCCTGTCTTACCTCTCTCTCTGAGTGACTTCCTATCTAACGTAGGTACACAACTGAGTAATAAATAAATACCTCTTAGCATGTTCTCAGATTGCCAGACTTCTAACTACCCATCGAGCGTTCCTTAATCTTTTAAACGCCATTGTTACGTATACATGACAAGCAATCGCGTGCCCTGTATGCCATACGTCACAAATATGTGACAAAAAGTACGGCGAATTTGTGGTTTGGCGTCAGGGGCACGCCGATGCGTTTATGCTTTGGCGTTCAAAAGGTTAATCATTATGTTAACAAATATTGTCTCCTTCGTCAGCCGGCCCCCGATGCTAAATGGGTATGGCAGCAGCAGCTCGTCGCACGACGTGAAGGCCGAGGACCTCACCAGCGATGCTCAGGACGTCAAGCCCAACATCTATGCGCTCAAGAATGAGATGCAGGCGTCTGATTATTCTAACAAAGGTAATGTGTTTATTTCAACTTTATGTACAGTTGCCAGCACATCAAGGTACAACAAGCTGTCAAATTTCTTTAATAGATTTTCAACTTTATCGCCAAAACAGCTGTCAAATTTCTTTAATAGATTTTCAACTTTATCGCCAAAACTTTAGGTTTAAGGTTCATCATCTGCCCAGCCTTTTCCCAACTATATTGGGGTCGGCTTCCAGTTAAACCGGATTCAGCCGAATACCAGTATTTTGCGTGGAGTGGCAGCCTACCAGACAGCCCATTAGCTGGGTAAAACGGTAGTTCTTGGCAAGACTGGAGTCAGATTTACTGACTTCTGACATTCCGTAACGACTGCCAAAGATCTACAAATGACAACCGGGGTCAACGGCTTAACGTGCTTTCCGAGGCACGGAGGAAACTCGGTATGTTAAGATGGTCACCCATCCACAGACCAACCTTGGCAAGCGTAGCTTAACCTTGCAGATCAAACCGAGCGGTTGTTATTATTTAGCCATGAGCTTCTCCATTAGGTTCAAGGTTGATTGGGAAAATTTGACAGTTTCGGGTAGCTTGATGTACAGTAGTGGTACATGGGCGGGCATTGCAACAAAGCATTCTCTACCAGTCAACCTTAGGGTTGGTACTAACTTATAAAATAATAAGGTACACATAACCTGTATTTCTCGAAGAGATAGCCAGAGGTGAATCTGCATTACGCCTATATTGCGCCAGCTATGTTTAAGTTCCACGTATTAGGGATGGTCCCCCCATCCGTAATTCGTGGAACTTAAACATAGCTGGCGGGGACAATTGGAAGACTTCGGGTTGATACTGAGAAATTTCAGACGGAAAAACCCAATAACATTTTTATCCGAGCCTGGAATCGAACCCAAGATATATTACACTCAGTAGTAGCGTAGTATCTGGCTGATGGTCTGTGAGGACTGAAGGCTGTAGTTTTTAATATATTCGTTTACAAATTCCTAGATTTGTTCTACAATTGTTTTAAGTCTAGGTACTACTAAATCCTACGATTTATAATTTGCGAAATACCAGTGTGGTCCCTCAATTCACACGCACATGTTTATTTGATGAGGTATTTTATTGTGAGCTATGGATGAAACATGTAATGTTCATTTAACGTTTCACGCGATTTGGCGAAAAAAAATCGATTGTCACACCCTTACATTTATGTGTGCATTACTTGACAAAATGTACTGAACTGCTGATTTTTGAAGTGAAAACTTCTTTAGGCGCGTTGAGCACTTTTTGGGTGAACAAAAATCATGGAACTCGCGTCATCGTCACCGAACGCTTTCCATGAGCTATATGTGTACATATGTATGTGTACTTTTTGGGTGAACAAAAATCATGGACCTCGCGTTATCGTCACCGAACGCTTTAGCTATCGCATAGTTTTCACTTCTATCGGCAGTCCCCAAAGACTGCCCCGCATGTCATTCTAGTTTTGGTCCCATAACAAAGTTTGTTAGTTTTGCGTATAATCTGTTACGTGTTGTAAATTTATTTAAGTTCTTCCTTCTTTTTCAGACTACTCAAACTCAAACAAGGAGTCGTCTAGCAACCGCTCCGGCGAGACCAGTCCCTACGACGACTACCCTCGCGCTGAGGAACGGTACCGGCCCTCCATGTCCCACATCAAGGACGAGGCCGAGAACCTCTCCCTCAACGAACAGAGATCTGACAAATAGACCCCTCACCACGCGGACAGGGGCCTCTCCCTCACGAGGTGAAGTATGAAGAGTGGCTGCAAGTACACCGCAGTGTACCGTTCTGTATCCAAAGTGTCAAGTGTACTAGTGAACTTAGTGTAATCGTTTACACAACACTCCAGTGTTTGGCGTTTATTATCACAGTATATAATACTATATTAATTACGGGTGTAGATCTATTTCAAGTTATTAGAAATGGTGTTCTAGAAAGTGTAATGTGTTCACTGTTGGAAGTTTTTATAATTAAAAAAAATGGACGATCTCGAAATGAGGAATTGTACGTTAGAGTTAACCAAATATTTTTTGCTTTTATTTTTTTAAATTGACCCGGTTTTAACGGGGTTTTGAAGTATTATAGGTTTTACGTTTTTTTTTTTAAATTTAGTTTTGCCTTAGGTTTGGTAGCTGAGGTAGTTATACTTGTTAGAGATATTTATAGCGTATAAGTGTTAGGAAGATTTTAGACGGAACGGATTGCGCAAATAATCATTGAATTCAACGATAAATAACCTTAAAAGGTCCATATCAATATTTAAATAAAAATATTTAATCATTATTTGTAATATACAAGTAATAAGAACAATAAGTAGTAACTATATGTTAAAATAAGCTTAATTATACGCCTAGCGTTCAGTTGTGTCCACGTTTTGTGCTACAGTTAAAAAAGGAAGATCTCAGAACATTTTACATTTATTTTCAAAAATACAGAGTCCGTTTTATTTTTTACAATTTTTTTTGTGATTAGGTATTGATCTGATGTAAAGATAAAAACATGTAATTTTTATTTTCAATGGCGTGCCATGATTTTTAATGGTACCATTTTTCTATTACTTTATTGATTCCAAGGAATTGTTTCTAGCGTAAGTTTAGAATGTAAATATTTATCATGGATTGTAAAAAATAAATCTTTTTGAAAAAATGGTAATTTAGACGAGTGTAAACGTTCACTTAACTATTGCATATTAAATCGTTCATGTTGTAGAGAAAAAAAATTAGAAGAAAATAAATACTTAGTAGTAAAAATCACTGTATTCTGATAAACTGTTTTTGGTTTTGTTAAAAAAAAACTTGTTTTTCGTGCATTTTTCGATTTTGCATTTACTATAAAATAATACTAAGTGCGTATTATGTTGGTTTTTTTGTTACTTTTTCGATAATTATCGGAAAGCGTGAAAATAACCATATCACACATTGTATGTATACTTATAACGTAGAACTGTAAAATGAGTATGTTAAATGTATATTCGATTATGCAATAACTTTGGGATTAAAAAATGTATACATTAATAGCATTGTAGGTGTGTCACATTTTTACATATACTTTGCAAAGAAGATAGCGATCCTGTCACTGTAGGGCTATGGTAAAATGCTTTTCAATTTAAATGGTAGAAATATATGAAAGACGTATGTACGGTAGCAGTTTACATCCGCCTAATATAGCCTGATTCCCGCCGCCTCAACGATTCCAAATTTTTCTTTTACCGTGGCCCGACCCTGTAGATACTTTCACTTGCATTCGTCACAAACCCGTAGCCAGTAGATATATCTACAATTTCTTCGTACGTCTACTTAATTATAGCTGTCGTAAATTGGAGATAAGTATTTGCTGACTGATATACAAATTTTCGATTTTTTATCCATCTTTCACATTGTATGTCACTTCACGAATACCTACGTGTGAACCGCCCCTAACAGTTAAGTACAATAGTTACGTATCTCGTTGTAAACCCATTACCTACTATGCACGAAAATATTGAACCAGAATTTTGGAATTGAGAAAATTATTTTATGACATTATTTTCTTTATCGTTTAGCAATTGGTGCGCGGTTATTAAATAGTTTGAAGATTCTCACTACACCGTATACGAATTGATTTTATTTTTTATTATTTTGCTATTGTAGAGTTATTAAGTTTGCGTCGTTCGTGAATGTTCGTACGTGTTCGTATGCGATCGTTGCGATTCGGGCGGTGTAGTGCGACTCGCCTCTTATTTGCGTTCCGTTTCACTTAGCTGGTCAGCAGAAAGAGTGCTTATGTTCAGTGAAACCTGCGCTCGAGCCAACACGAATACTTTTATTGATCATTGTAAATTATACTTACTTAGTGTTGTATTAAACGAAATCATTACAATTATGATGTGTTTTATTGTAGAGTTTTTCCAAACAACCTTTTGATTTTTATATTGTTTTTTTTTTAAATTAAGATTGAAATCAAGAGTAGCTTCTGTTAATAAGATCATTCCACTATTCTTCTTATTTAGATGCTTAGCTAAGTCACCTAAATACTCAATCAACTAACTAAATGAACCACAGACTTTACTTATCAAAGTTTTTTTTGTCCACGTAGGTAGGTTACCTATACAAAAAAAAAAAAAAGAATATTGTTTGGGAACGAAATATTTTTAAGTAAATTTGCCGAATCCTCAGTGTTTTTTTGTCTTTTTTTTCATTTTTGTCTGAGAAAAATAGAGTGCTTCCTAAACTAATTTGAAAGCAATTAGGCAAGGCACTATGCCTACTCTTGATTTCAATCTTGCCTGATGGAAAACAAAGTATGAAGCTACGATACGACGACAAAAGTAGTAAGTATTTAGGTTTGCAGAAATTTATCTTTTTCCTAGAAGTCGCTGAATGGAATTGTACATTTTTTTTTTTTGAAGAAAGTCAAAGTCAATTCATTTATTTCAACTAGACCATGAAAAGGCACTTTTGAACGTCATATTTACAGTCTAAAATTAAAATATAAGTGACTCTAGTTGTCCATTCGCAAAAAGTAGATTCTTATGGAGAAGAACGGACAAGAAACTCCATAGTTACTCTTTTCAAATACACTTCTCATCAAAAAAATCGAAACACTTTCGTTTTTATTGTTTTTGTCCTAATTTTTTACAAAAGAGAATTAATTCCATGAAAAAAAAAACATTATTGTGTAGCTGGCAGTTTGGTCATTACAGTAAGAAGAAAAAAATCAAAATTCGAAATTAGAATTTCATTTGTTTATCCTATAAATGAAATTAATCACTGTTTTGAGACAAATGTGTATTTAGGGTTGGAGTACGTTTCTCGTTTAAAAACTAAAATTAGCGCTTGTCTTTAAACTTTTTGTTTCTTATTTCATTTACTGTGACTTTGGGACGTCTGAAAAAACTTTTTTTTCTAAAACATATGGATACTTCGCCCGCAGAAGCCGCCCAAGTGGTGGCATTGCTGGATTCTGGACTTAGTCAGCGTGTTGTGGCTGCAAGATTGCATCTAAGCTTATCATCTGTTCATAGAGTCTACAAACGCTATCGGGAGACTGGTTCGTTCACGCGCCGTTCAGGATCTGGCAGGAATCGGGTCACTTCTGAGCGAGATGATCGATTTATTGTAACAACCTCTTTACGAAATCGACGCCTTAACGCTTTTCAACTGCAGCAGCAGCTTCGCGTTGTACGAAGAGTAGCTGTAAGTGACTCTACAATAAGAAGAAGGTTGAAGGAACGCGGATTGGCACCGCATAAGCCAGCGAATGGGCCGAAATTAACTGCAGACCATCGAAGAGCGCGCCTTAACTTTGCACGCGAGCACCTAACTTGGTCATACCTTCAGTGGAGCAAAGTACTGTTTTCTGATGAGTGTAAAATTATGCTGTATGGTAACGACGGAAGGAACAAGGTCTACAGAAGAGATGGAGAACGCTTTGCACAATGCTGCATTGAAGAAAAGGTCAGCTATGGTGGCGGTTCGTGGACGGTTTGGGGAGGAATCAGCGCCGACGGTAAGACAGAACTTGCCTTTGTATCTGGGCCACGGCTGCCTGCACTAAACTCTCATCGGTACATCGAACAGTGTCTTGAACCTCATGTGATGCCCTATGCACATTTTATTGGCAACGACTTCATATTCATGCACGACAATGCTAGAGCTCACACCGCGGGCGTCGTACGAGATTATCTTACCGAAGTCGGTATCTCCATTATGGTATGGCCAGCAAGAAGCCCGGACATGAATCCCATTGAACATCTATGGGATGAATTAAAGAGACGAATTCGAGCAAGAGATCCAGCCCCAGAAACACTTAGCCAGCTGCAAAATGCAATCCAAGAGGAATGGGATAATATACCACAACATGTGATCGTGACTCTCATCCGATCGATGAAGAACCGTATGGAAGCAGTAATAAGAGCTCGCGGAGGGAATACAAGTTATTAAATAAACGTTTCTTACATTTTTTTTCATTTACGCGTGTTGTTTTACCCATTTCCTTCATATTCCATACAGGGTAAAAATTACTCATTATACAAAATACGAAACCTATGAAGACTTAATTTGAATTTAGAACATTAACATTAGGATTTAAAAACCTCATACTACTCACTATTAAATGACATTTTACATTTATTCCTAAATATACACATTTTTCTGATAATCCTTATCAAATCATAAACTGCGAGGTGTTTCGATTTTTTTGATGAGAAGTGTATAAGTTTTACAATATTTTGTATACATAGGTACATTGATCAATTGATTATATTATGTGAGCTTGAAGACGAATAACAAACTTAAATGAACAGGCTTCTTCTGGGTAAGCTCGCTCCATCGTCGACTTTGTCTCTGTCATCTATGACCTAGACTAGAGTCAAGAGCATACCCATATTAAATAAAAAATAAAAAAAAAAACATGCATAAGTATATACATACATACATAGCTATGGGTAGGTCTGAAAATTGTGACAGAATTGGCGTCATATTTCCTCTATTTGGGACTTATCATAAAGTTTTAGTTTCCGTAAATACAACGACAATCTCGCAATGAATTTAAGCTGAAACATTTCTGAATCAAGAGGCTAAGAACTTTCAAAGTTTACCTTAAAGCTAATTTTTACAAAAACCCATGCTAAAGTAGAGGTTCTCCACTTCGAATTCTCAATTCAGAAACCGTGGCTTAGTCAGCCTAGCCTTTTCCCAACTATATTAGGGTCGGCTTCCAGTGAAACCGGATTCAGCTGAATACCAGTATTTTAACCGTGGCTTAGTAAACTGTCTAAAATACGTCCTTTTTTGTTAGGTTGGTTCTGTCTTTTTAACACGCTTTTATTAGTTTCACCTGTATGTTTGTATGTCTGTCTGTAACCGACCCTTTTGAGCTCGATTTCGCCCTACTTTGAACGATCAGATTTAGTTTAAACTTTGCACACCTGTCAAGGATCGATGACAATGCACGAATTCAATATCCGATTATCCTAATTAGATTCGTCAGGATTGATTAATTAAAATTATAAAATATTCTAACAAAGCAAAACATTATCCATAAATACACACTTTTTTATTGTTCACAAAAACACACATATTCTATTTAACTAAACTTTAACAAAAAAAAATAATAATACTTAGTTTAAAAAAACTAAAAAAACACGCTTTTATAGATAAATCCAACTAAAAAAACAGAAAATAAAATTTAATAAATTTGATTAAGAATAGTGTAAAAAAGAAAAAAAACGTGGGGTGCAGTGTCAATAGTTATAAACATTTTATTGACAGATAATGAGTAGAAGAATCATCACTTTGATAATATCTTAAAAAGCACTTTAAATGCACCCCACGCTGTTTAACAATAGTGTACATTCATTTCTTTTTTACACTATTCTTAATCAAATTTATTAAATTTTATTTTTTGTTTTTTAGTTGGATTTTTCTATAAAAGCGTGTTTTTCTAGTTATTTTAAACAATTTTTTTTTTTTTTGTTTTGAAACTAACTTCTTATGTCATATTCAACAACAACAACAATTCAAAACATTTATTTCAGACTTTTCAGTCCATAGAGTGTTAGTTCATCAAGATAACATAAAACTATGTTAGTAATTTACACATATTGGCCTACAGCACATGCAAACCTATCCGATGCCTCCAAATAGGATGTAACCCGCAATTACACTCAGGTAGCTGTTGGGACTGCCCCTCACCCTGCATACATCCATACATACATATATACTTAACGGTTTCTTATATAAATTACTAACAATGTTACGTTGTTTCCTGCTTCAAGACATGTATCATCATAATGCCTATATCGCTCATTTGGAGCGACAGTGACACAACTGCAAAAAAATGCGAAACTGACCTAATTACAGCAAAATTATCTGCCTGATAATCTACGTTAGGAGTAAAAATGTCACATTTGTAAGTTCAAAAAACGTCCGCTAGAGAGTGAAAAGTCGTTGTTGAAATATTCCATTTTGGCGCGCGGATTCCGGAAAAAATCTTAAAACTGGCGTAGTGTAAAATTTACAAATTTGCACTTGTGTCACTGTCGCTCCAAATGAGCGATATATACTTACTTTTTAGAAACATATTTTAAGGAACATGAGATTTTTTCCGACCCATTAACGGTTTCTTATATAAATTACTAACAATGTTACGTTGTTTCCTGCTTCAAGACATGTATCATCATAATGCCTATATGTAAAAATGCATCTTTAGGTATGTCATAACGTGGTACAGTCAGCAACAAAATTGGCTAAGCCAGCCGGTCGATTCTGTAAACATGTCGAAGTAGGCTTGGGTGAAGTGATCACGAGGTGAGCTGTCAATCCATGTAATCAAGGTGTTACTTGATCACGAAGTGAACTGTCATTCCATCTTGATTATACGGATTGACAGCTCACCTCGTGATTACTTCACCCAAGCCTTTACTTCGACATCTTTACAAAATCAACCGGCTGTAAGGTGTTGCACATAGTGCTATAAATTCAATAATCATCTATACAAAAAAAGTTTTTTGATTTTGTTTTAAGCTAGGTGCCGTCAGTTTTATTGTACTTATCGAGCTTCATTGACTCCGTGCTTTTCTGGTGGTCGCCATTGCTGATTACAGCTTTCAGGAGTTACAGAGTTCAAAATTGTGTAGCGGGCTTGGTTTTTAGGGTTCCGTACCCAAAGGGTAAAAACGGGACCTTATTACTAAGACTCCACTGTCCGTCTGCCTGTCACCAGGCTCTATCTCATGAATCGTGATAGCTGTCTAGCTATCAGTATATGATGAGTACAATGACCCTTTAAGAGGTATTGCGTTTATTCTGTTACACGTAGTAAAAAATTTTGGTAACGAGAGATGTGCGTTTTTCTGTTGAGATTCTTAGAGAGGTTATAAAGAGGCGAAGTTTTACTTAAGTGTCAAATTTCTATACTGAAAGTTAACATGCATTCCGTTTTTTTGTTTGTCAAATACTTCTTTGTTACTAGTGTGTGTGCTAGCTACCAAGTGTCAATTAAATCATTTAATTTGTATTACAGTTTGAATATTTCATTTTCTGTGTCATTGTAAAATACTTTAATACTATTGTATAAATTCAAGTTTTTAAAAGCTTAACAGACAGATGTGTTGCTGGGGAGTTTGTTGCGCCACTTCTTCTTCCCAGCTGGTGACGGGCGGGCGTTTTGGGGGACTGTCTTTATGTAGAACTTTGACGTTCAATAAGTGCTGGCACTCAGCCTAATTTGAATAAATAACTTTTGAATTTTGAATTTTTTTTTGAATGTCTACGAAATTGACGCATAGGATGCTAACAATCATACTTTTCTTGTACAAAACGTGCAAATGTGAATGTTTTTCTTCGAAGTGTAGTCATATCTGGTGTCGACTGTACCTAGGCATTTCATGAGTCAGTAACGATCACATTTGTTGCGCATGCGCTCCTAAGAGTCCTGCTATAATTAATATTATGTAAAAATAAAGAAGTCCTCGTATCCGTCGAGCGACGTATCCGCTGTTGTTTTAACGATTATCATAAATTGATGTTTGATAACTGGCAAGATGGATGTTTGGTCTTTGATAAATGAGTAAGTACCTATCACAATAAAAATTGAAAAGTAGCTTCAATTCTTACTAAAAACTAATAAACTATGAAAATTAGACTAACATTTAGAAGCAGCTGTTTTACTTTGCAAATGTGATTGTTTTTGAGGAGCTCGTGGCTAAATAATACAGCCGCACGGGTCGATCTTCAAGGTTAAGCAACGCTTGCTGAGTCGAGTTGGTCTGAGGATGGGTGACCATCTTAACATACCTCTCACGAGACTCCTTCGTGCGTCGGAAAGCACGTTAAGCCGTTGGTCCCGGCTGTCATTTGTAGATCTTTGGCAGTCGTTACGGATAGTTAGAAGCCAGAAAATCTGACACCAGTCTTGCCAAGGAGTACCATGTTACCCAGTTAATGGGTTGTGGAGGTCTGGTAGGCAGCCGCTCCGCGTGAAATACTGGTATTCAGCAGAATCCGGTTTGACTGGAAGCCGACCCCAATATAGTTGGGAAAAGGCTAGGCAGATGATGATGTTGTACTTTTTTTTTGGAAACCCTCTATTTTAAGAAAATTTAACTATTCTTGTCTTTTTGCATGCACGCGTAACCAAAATTTTAACGCCTAAGCGCCATTTGCATTTGGTTGATCAGAAGAGATAATAAGAATAGTGTGCTCACAGGTAAAGCTATCCTTAGGTACAACATTTGCCCATTTTACTTGCAATACGACTTATATAACTAAAAATAGTCTAAAATATGGCGTCGAAAAAATCGTCCGCATCGCTGGCCACTGGTAAAGTACCCTAAAGGCTGGCAGCATTGCCACGTTGTATGGCAATGCTTATCCTTTGTCCAAGGTAAAAGCCAGCCTTTGGGTCACGCGAAGTGTCAACTAAGCGCCTTGAAAGATCTTTTAACAAGTTATGAGCACTCGGACCCCACGACCCGAGAGTTTCAACCCCGAATGGCTCGAAAATATATTTACCAACGAGGTTATTATATTTCCGCCGCTTGAGGTTCTCCGCAGCCGCAGCGGCAGCGCCAGCACATCACTTATGTTAATTAACATTATTTTCAGTTAATTTAAATGGGAAGAATTTTAATTTAAGTTGGATTAGATAGAATAATCTAACTGATCGTTCAGTTATACGAAAAAAAACGACTTAAATTTTATGATTATAACAAACAAGTTATTAAAACTAAAATTATTTTGAAAGGATACTCTGCGTACCGATAAACCATATCCCAAGGCATAAAATATGAACATGATTTTTTTATTTATCATTCAGTTAGCAACTGCTTTGCGAAAATACTGTGCTAATTGCCTACAAGGGTCATTAGCCTGTAAACCATTCATTCAAGATAACATGGCGACGTTGACTTCCTCGTTACAAGTTCACGAGCGACATTCATTTCTGTTAATTGCCTAGATTACTTAACAAACATTTTACACTGTGAAGATGAAAGCTTTTGTGGAGATTTTCTTTAATACAGATTGTTAAAACACTAAATCAGCTCTTCGTTTCTTTGAATGGGAAATCAGCAAATGAATCTCCTCCCTGTGAAGGGAAGGGAATGTCAGACTCTTATTAAAATGCACACCCCCTTCAAATGCCCTTTGCGTTCCAGGGCCACGGTAACTCTTTCGAACAATTCGGCAACCCTAGCAGGACACTTCAACCGCCTAGCACCTATATTTTTAGAACTATAAAAGCCGAGTTCATTCATTCTAACAGAGCTTAATGAAGTCGGCTAATTACTCATTAAGCTTTTTGACATACTCATCGTGCAAGACAGTCAAAAGGACAAACATCAAAATAGTTAATTGAGCATTCGAGCTGGCTGAGAACTTATGCAAGAATATTGAAATACTGTCCGTACGAATCTCACCAACAAAGCCTAGTAAAGTGAGTGCGAAGTGAAATATCATTGCACCTTAGTGCTAATCTGTAAAAATCCTTCCGTGAGAATTTAAGTGAAGTGAGTTTATTAGAATTACAGATAAGTTTTCACGGAATAGTGCTCTACTGCATACGATTTCAGCAGTCGTTCTACGATTTCAGTCCCTATGGCGGGCCTATCAACCAAACTTTCACTAAAACATTAAAACAATATTTTTTCAACATCAAAGGGCGACACAGCACAGGTTGAACAGATAAACAGAATAAAACTATTACTGAAATGTGGTGTGTAATATAATCGATACGTCGCAAGCGCGAGCTCGCTTGATTTATGATACGACACAAGTGCACTAGGGATGTAGCCCAGGCGAAACTATCGATAGAAATATTGAAGATCATTTTTGGAATTTATCATCATCATCATATCAGCCGAAAGACGTCCGCTGCAGGAAATAGTCCTCCCCCAAGGGGGTTTGCCATAATCGCTACGCTTGGCAGGCGGGTTGGCGATCGTAGTGTAGCTGTTGCAATGCACAGAAACACAGAAAATGCTGCCGCCCATTCTCTGGTGGTCCCGGTCTGGGTCCCGTGGGTATCGTAAGAGGCGACTAAGGGACTCCCCTTAGTCGCCTCTTACGATACCCACGGGAAGTGATGGGATGGTGCTATTCTTTTACGTCCGACACCATACAGAACTTTTTGGAATTGGACATGGGCAACTGTCAGATTACATTAGAATTAGGTAGATTTTAGACTAGTGTTATTGTAGTTAATAAAAATATAATGATACAACATACATTTATACTTATGGTTAGTGAAGACAGGACGGACCGCATGTTTTAATATTGCCAGTAACGTGGTCCTAAAATAATAATAATAATAACTGATATAACATATCACCGGTAAGTCATAGACCGTACTACTTTACTTTACTATTTAAATGTAATAGTTACAATAACTTAACGTGACTAAGTTTGGATAAATATCGGCAGCCGGCAGGTCTCTATACTTCTAGAAGATTTCAGACTTATCATAGATGAAAACTTTGTTTAGCTCTAAGACAACACCCGCTTATTTGTAGAAATAGGAACTGTCTGTAGAAACAAAACTCAAATAAAAATATTTCGTCTTTCAACTTCGTCGACATCTTTCACCCGACACTAGTGTGACATGTGGCTCTTAATTATAACTGGAGTTGTACGCGTCTAAAAACTAGTGAACCGACAAAAAATCTAAAATAACTGTAGTTTTTAATCCCTATCTGGTTACTGAACTTTGAGAAAAAAAAATCCTTTTTTGTGCACATGTCTACGAATGGGTTAAAATTAAGATGAGCGCGTTTTTTCTTTTTACAAAAAATGTCATTTCAATTCGAAATGGAAAGTTAGGGGTTAATTTAGTATTTTTCGGGTTTTTAGTGTTATTTCGTTTTTTTTTTTGTTAAAGGGATGAGTAATGATGGTGCATGTGGCTATGATTTGGTGTTGTCACTCGAAACATGTGAGAAACGTTTTTTTTCAGGCCGCGTCATTTTTGTTTATAGATTTCCTAGAGTGGAAATGTTTCGGGAATTAGTCTATGGATACTATTTTAAAGATGCACCGCATTGTTTTCATGATAGGTTTCTAAGAAATTATATCAAATTGGACACCTAGGTACCTATGACTTATGATTCTGGAAAACATACTTAAGTGTGAGTAACTGTACTAACCTATTTCGCTTCGGCTTACTATTTCGGCTGCTGAATAGTGCTTTGACTACAATCTCACTTGGTGGAAAGCGCTGACGTGGTCGATTTTGTGTGGGCTACAATTTAAATGCGTACGAAGTAAAATATGTTAACTTCAAATAAAATAAACCCACTCTATACCGAGGTGCCTAAAGAACAACGTTTTAAGTTCCAAAATAATTACACACTCATCAGAATAATTGTACGTGTTGTATTTATATTCTTTTTGCCTACCAAAATGGATAAATGAAAGAAAGCAGAAAGAAATATAAAGAGTTTATTTTGCTCACCAAATCTTGTTTCCCTGAAGTACAATGTTACTTCTGTTACTAGGGGAACTTGGATGTAAGAGCGAGCTAAGCGAGCTCGGGACTTAGGGCACCCCGACTCGGACAGGTTAGGTTAGAAGGGGATGGCGGGGTCAAAGGAGCAACATGGTTGTTTCTTTTTAAACAATGGCGAGTTTCCGACTTCACCTTTTGGTGAGCGTTTATCAATTCTGACAGGTATTTCGAATTGTTTGGTAGTAAAATAGGTCATTTTCTGGTAGGCGTTTAAACACAAGCCATAGAATAAAAAGGAAAATAAGTACATCAAAGTTTCGTAGAAACTTTATGAAACACAATTTGGTGAGCATTTCTCCATTCTGGCAGGTTTTTCGAATTTTTTGGTAGTAAAATAGGTACTTTCCTGGTAGGCGTTTAAACACAAGCCTTTTTTGTGTAGGGGTGGGGGTGGGGTGTCCATCATGTACGTGTGGTTGACATGAAGATTGGAGGTGCAGGTACAGCTTTTTCAACATGGTCTCTAAGACTGGCTATACACTTCTGGTAACTCAAAGGTTTTTAGTAAGCATTTGCCTTGCTCCTTAACCCCAGGTATCCCATTGATTTGTACCTATATATATAATGCTTGGTAATGTTTGAAAATGGTGATTTCTGTAAGTACTGATCCGATTACGAAAGTTCTTTGGGTTTTTTGAAATGAAGGGTTCCTTTTAGATAGTCATCGTTGGTTACCCTTTGGGCACGGAACCCTAAACAAGTGAGCCCATTGTGTGCCGTAAATTTTCGGCTCTGAAAATCAGTCAGTAATTTCTAATTGACAAGTATATTGACTACCCGTGAGTTTATTATCCTAACTTTTGCGAATGTTCTAAGGATGGGTATACCGTATGAACAATAATATGGCTAGAAAGGGTGACTACTGAAATTACGATTAAAAGAGAAGAAGAGAAATGATACACCAACTTCGAAATGTTAGAATAATTATAGTGTTGAATTAACAGTTCAATGTGTAGACACAACGAAAAAACTTAGTCACTTTTAAGGTACAGACCAAACAGCTAACGATAAGATTAAAAACGACGTGAGATACAACAAATCATTTTTGACGAAAACCAACGAAACGCTTCAATAAAACCGATGTTATTAACCATACCCTTTTACCATTAATTATAATTTATCTAAACAAAGTTACATAAACAAATGCCCGACTTATCTACGGAGTTTTCAAAGAGAGCTTATTTATATAAAAAATGGTGTTGTCTTTTTGTCCGCGCGCCGAAACGGGCGTGTGGCACAATTACTACTAAGTGTAAGTATTGTGTTTATTTCTGTAAGGCCACATGTGCGCGTGCTTACTGTTGTACCTATCACCGGGGATACCAACCGACTTTAGCCGAGGGCCGCATCATCAACATACCCAGGAATGGGTATACCAGGGATGGGAATTCATCAAATGACTTCTTCCGCTCTGGGTGGAGTGGAAGGGTGTGTCAGACTCTTACTGACTAAAACCCAACGTCGAGGTCCAACCTCGACGTTGATAGAAGACTATGTTAGAGCCGAAAGACTCAACTGATACCTACCGCCGATACCAAACTAGTAAACCCATAAAGTGAGCAGGCGAATGACAATTGCAATGCTTGTAAAAGGCTGCTAAGTCATAAGTACCAACATAATATAACACCGACATTGTACACTTAGTTCGCAATAAACGTTTTGACTTTGACTTTGACATATAGGTAGCTTGTGTAGAGGATCGAGGTAGGTACATCTTCCCGCCCAAAAGGAGCGTCCCTTCGTCCAACTAAGTTGAAGAATTTTACGTTGGTTTTGTAACAAGAGATTAAGCGGAGCGGGTTTTCAAGAACCAGGTAAAAATTTCTCTAATTATATTCGTGACAATCTTAGAATTCTGATTTGACAATTGTGTAGAGAGGGATTGGAGAAGACCGTTTTACCAAGAAGTGCGAGAGAGATTCAATTACATGTCTCTTTCATACTTACTAATAAAGTAATATCCTGCTGTCAAATCCGACTTCTTAGATTGTCACGAATTAATTTAATAACTCTTGCCCATGATGTTTTTCGCAGAAATCGGGATTATTTCCATGACAAAAAGTGAAAGAATGTTCGTAATCGGATCACCAGATATTACATACGCAAAATGTTACGTCTTTATACCTAATATTAGTTTAGTTACATGAATATTATCTCTGCGGGCCGCAGTTGATTCCTCCAGACGCGCACGAGTGTGTTAATTTGGTGTACCACCGCGATGATCAATGGCTCTCAACATTACTGGTGCTACTTTCTCTAAAAATAACTAATTCCAATAATTAAAAAATAAAGTTCGGTCCGCAGATTGACAGCAAAATGTGAAAACTTATTTTGGTTAGTTAGGTACCTGTTGTTATGTTTTTCAATGGCGAAAGAGCTATCTATTTTCATATAATACATACCAAGGTTCTGGTACATTATTATTTTGAGCTTATCATCATCCAATCTACGTGTTCTGTATGGTGTTGGACCTAAAAGAATAGCACCATCCCCTAAGATACGACTAAGGGAGTCACTAGAGAATGGGCAGCAGCATTCTCTGTACATTGCATCACTACATTGCGATCCCCAACCCGCCTGCCAAGCGTGGCGATTATGGCAAATATATTGGGGAGGCCTATGTCCAGCAGCGGACATCTTTCGGCTGATATTATGATGACGATGATCAGTCTCCCTAACTTCCAAACTAAATTGAGGACAGCATCTAGTCAAACCGGATCGAGCTGAATACTAGTTGCTACGGAGCAACTGACTATCTAAGTTTCTCTTTCTTCTTCATTCGGTCCCTCATTACTGAGGATCGTGGTCACTGGACCCCTTTAAGCGTACAATCTGTCTCCATCGATTCCTGTTCAAAGTTGCCATCACCACCTGCTGGAATTTGCTTGAGGGCATAGATTCTTTCACTTGGTCCGACATCGTGTTGGCGACCGGCCTCGTGCTCTCTTTCCTTCCGTATTGCCAACAATTACCAGCTTTTCAAGGCTGCTATCTCCCCTTTGCATTATGTGGCCAAAATACGAACTGTAGACAATAGGGTCTTGATATTGAGTTGGGAAAGGATATACATATTTGTGCGTTTAGCTGTCAAAGTCAAAGTCAAAGTCAATTCATTTATTTCAACTAGACCATTAAAAGGCACTTTTGAACGTCAAATTTACAGTTTAAAATTAAAATACCTATAAGTGACTCTAGTTGTCCATTCGTAAAAAGTAGATTCTTATGGAGAAGAACGGGCAAGAAACTCCATAGTTACTCTACTCTACTCTTTTCAAATATAAGTTTTACAATATATGTCCATGGGATTCGGAGCATCCGCCTCCAGCACTACATTTCGAATGCGTCTATCCTTTTACTTACTATAAAATTCCCAAAAAATTACTTCAGAGATAAAGAGAGATAAAGATACATAACATCTACACCCAAACAAACCGTTTATTTTAACAATAGCTTCTCAACGAAAACTTTGAGGGCCGCGCTCCTACAACAAGTGTAAGCATTTCCCGTCGTTCTTCTGTCCTAGATAGAGCAAACGTGGCGACGTCATATAAACATATAATTAATCAACATTTGCTTGAAGTAGCTTCTAAATACAGTTATTACTTCATGTAATTAGTTTTGCCATTAGTATATAGGTCATGGACTTTAAAACAATTCCTTATTGACTAAGCAGTTTATTAGGGAATATTATTTGTTTAGAAAAAGGTTTCGCATAGTTTTCTCGTCACTACTAGAGATGAAAGAGGAAAAAAGGAGGAGCTCGTGGCTAAATAATAACGGCCGCACTGGTCGATCTCCAAGGTTAAGCAACGCTTGCCGAGGTTGGTCTGTGGATGGGTGACCATCTTAACATACCGAGACTCCTCCGTGCCTCGTAAAGCACGTTAAGCCTTTGGTCCCGGCTGTCATTTGTAGATCTTTGGCAGTCGTTACGGATAGTCAGAAGCCAGATAATCTGAAGTCTTGCAAAGGAGTACCGTGTTACTCAGTTAATGGGTTGTGGAGGTCTGGTAGGCAGCCGCTCCACGTAAAATACTGGTATTCAGCTGAATCCGGTTTGACTGGAAGCCGACCCCAATATAGTTGGGAAAAGGCTAGGCAGATGATGACCAGATATGAAAGGTGGTTGTTGCTATGAGGTTGTAAGAGTGGTGGTCATTTTAGTTGTGCATTATTGTTCCTACTACCAACATTGCAGCCCTTGCATTTCTCAGAGACCAGGGGCCATACTACGAAGTCTTAAAACGATCATGATTCCGCTCTAAGAGGGAAACGGAGCTATACATAGCGAAGAGCACTATTCCGTTTACATCATCGGAATTGGACGGCATTGACGTCATAGTAGTGCTGCTGAAAAGGCCTAGATGTCGTACCATCATCAATTATAGGGATCGTCATAAGCCTGCGAAAGTCTGAACATGTACCATAATTTTGTTTATTTTATTTTTTGGTATGCATCATGCTTGGCGCAAATAAACTCGTTTTCCTACTTTCTTTTTTCATTCTTCTTATACCAGTCAGAATACCAAGGCAGTCAGCCATTCATCAAGTCAGAGTGTATATGTTCCTTCTGGGCAAGCGTGCTCCACTGTCGACCACATAATCAGGGGAGCTATTCTCTAAACCTGAAGTCCGTAGTTTCGGGCTTAGTTGCGGGCGTATTCTACTCCGTATCACCTACGGACTTACGATTAGTTCCGAACCCGAACTAAGTTTGAATGACTACACGATTTGACAGTAACTGTCAAATCATGTTGTCATTAATTCTTAGTGGTTAGGTGATACGGTGTAGAATACGCCCGCAACTAAGCCCAAAACTACGGACTTCGAGCTTAGAGAGTAGCTCTCCAGGTGAAATACCTATTGGTTAAACGCGGGCCTTTCGATAATTATAAAATGTGGCATCTGATAAGATTGAAAACCAAATGATTGGGAAAAGGCTAACTTTTGTTAATGACATCGGCCAGTTGAACAACTGCCGGTCGATTATGTAAACATGTCGAAGTGAAGACTTGGGTGAAGTGATCACGAGGTGAGCTGTCAATTTATAATCAAGATGGAATGATAGCTCACTTCGTGATCACGTGACATCTTGATTATATGGAGTAGAATTATACGGCAGCCCAAACCCATTTCGACATGTTTACAGATTCGACGGGCTGGTACCTAAGTGAAGTTCTAGACAAGTGACATTCTGACAGCGGTAGCGTAGAGAAGGTGATTGTCAAAACGTTAAAAATGTATTGACAAACGCTGTCGTAATGTCACGTTATCAATCCCTTGTACTTTGACATATCAACACTCGTATTCGCTGATAGAATGGCACATTATCTAGAGCCTCCAGGTAGATATCTAAGGTTCGCTACATTAAAAAAAGGGCCTTCATCTCCACAAAAATAGAAGACTCAGTAAAAGTCTTTTTCCAACAAATAATTGTACAAAAAGCTAGTGATTATTGTAACAAATGGTTCATCTCGCACACGTGCACTGCAACTGCAGCACAATAAAACAAGCGGAGCCGCGCGCACACTTATGTACACGCTACACTTCTTTTTTTAAACGGTAGTATTCGAATTGATGATAAAACCGTTGCTTTTTTCAAACGATTTGAAGAGTTATGTTTTCGTTTTTTCTTTTTTAAGTCGGCTTAGCTTTGGCTTTTGTTTGTGTATTGGCAGAAGCCAAGAAATTTGACACCAGACTTGCCAAGGGTGTCTACACAGTTAATGGTTTGTGGAGGTCAGATATGCAGTCGCTCCAAGTATAACTTCTGGTGTTCAGCTGCATCCAGTTAGAATGGAAGCCGACACCAAACCTCCCCCCCTCCCTTGGAGGATACCTATGTCCAGCAGTGGACGACTTTCGCTACGTTAATTGTATTTTAAAGTGCAGGTGTATGGGCACTTGGGACACTCCAACGTGTGGCTCTTGTTCTAAACTGGGGTACCGCACTCCCACTGGATATCCGATAGGTCTATAAAACTCTTCTACTAAACATTTCGCCAAATTACATTTATCGGTGGACTATAAAGTTGTATTTTTCGTCCGGGTTCTCTGGGGTATAAGCCTTATACTGTATACCCCAGACAGGCTGCCGCCCGCGTGGAATTTGTATTTCGCGCAGAATAGCTTCGTAAAATTAGCCAACTAGCTACCGCCAGCGGCTCCGCCCGCGTTAATGTCGAAAATTATCCCAAGGGAACATACTCCGGGATAAAAACTATCCTATGTCCTTTTCCGGGACCCAAACAATCTCTATACCAAATTTTATCAAAATCAGTCGAACCGTTTGCACGTGATAGACAAATTAGTTCTTGATAACAAAATGTTATTAAACATTATATTATAAGATTATTTGCTATAGGTAATAGATAGACACAAATTGAGATTGAGACAATTTTTTTTTACGTACTTATTTATTAAATTCGCCCTTTTTTTCTTTGCTTACTTATACTTTTCACGTGCCACCTCTTCACCTCATTTTCAAAATATTGAATCTAACACAAAAACTATCCAAAATAAGCCAAAAAAACATTTGACGAGAGCCGTCATGTCTTTTCGACACTTTTTACAGCATCACGACCCATTTGTGTTAATTTTACAGGAGTTTAATTTTTTTGGCACTGCATTTTACGAGTCAGGGGATTAAAATTAATAAGACGCGTCTTCTTGGGGTTTATGAGCAATTTCGAAAAGATATAATGATTTTAATGAGGCAAGTGTCTGAAATGTGAATACATCGTTTCTGTTTGTTTCATTTTTGAAAGTTCTTTCGTTCTTCTCCATTGAGCCGGAAAAAAAACAATTTTGCTCTCGAAAAGAAAATATAGCGCTGTTGAATCTAATGCAAATTAGGTAATAAACGGACATAGACCTCGGACCTATCCAAAACTTGCTTGACTTGCATGGTCCAAACCTACTATTATCTTTCTAAGTATTTGAAACGATAAATTAACAGCATATAAACATATAAATTCACAGCATATAAACAGGTAGGCACGAATACCTATCTATAAATAAAAATAAACTTAAAAAAATATATATCAAGAACACATACTAAGAAAGTCTTTTAAATCATTGCGCAAAAATATATCGTAACCTAGATTTTTTTGTTTTAAATATTAAATATTTTATTCGCGATAAAATTTTGAGTAGGTAACCCCTGACCCCTGTTCGTGAATTTTCGAAACTGCTGTATCTTTAATGTTAGCTGTTTGTTAATCAACTTATCATATCGACTGACCTACCCTTATCACGACCTTTAGCTCTGATTGTTCTCTTACTCAATATTTTTTCAAAATTATTCAAAACGATTTTTGTTGCCAAGGAGACTTAAGTAGCTCTGCCTGCCAAAAATGGCAATTCCAAGTCTAACAAAACGACTACTCAGCCTAAGTAGAAATAACCTAAGAACAATCTCGGGCCATTGCCCCCTGAACAAACATCTCTTTAACATAATATTTCTGCAAGGGCTGCTTTGACGCCGAAAAATCAGCGCCCACGTCATCCGAGGAATGCGAGGCCGTGGCTACCCAACGTGTAGAAATCCTCGGAACGGTGAGGTCGTTCCGCGAAGCCCGTGAAGCTCCCAGGAAACTTCTGTGCTTCTGGGCGGAGCTAGGCTGGCTAACTTAGCCAGGCACAACGGACCGAATGTGAGTCTAAGTGCGGAGAATGGAGTCCCTACTCTACTCTACTCTAGCTCTGCCTGCTTACCCTTCTCCCTAGTATGTTAGGGTCACCCTCCAGTCTAACCATGTGTAGCTGAATACCAGCATTTATCATGAAACAACTACCTATCCGGCTTCCACAATCCAGTTACTGGGTACTACGAAAACCCAACAAAACTGGTGTCAAAAGTTCTTAGCGTCTGACTACTCGTAATAAATAATAATAAAAAACAAAATCAAAATCGGTTCATCCGTTCGAGAGCTACGATGCCACAGGCAGACACACACACACACACAGACACGTCAAACTTAGATATAACACCCCGTTGTTAAAAAATAAAAGTAAAAATCTTTTAATTCAGACAGAGTCCATAAATTGCTTAGTATACAAAAACTTAGAAACTAGTGTTCGTTCTTATAACTACCAGAAAAAATACAATTGTATACCTACACTACAGTCACATGCAGGCTTATCCAAAGCCCCAGTATGGGGCTGTCCCACTCCCACCTGTCCGCTATAGCTCTCGGGATGCTGTTGGGGTGGGCGCGTACCCGCCGCATGGCGGAGGCGCAACGTTTGCGTATGATGGCATGAAAACCATCAATCTGTTCAAAAATGTTCAAATGCCAGTCGGGACCCTTTAGTCCCGACTTCTACGTTAAGCCACACACGTTGCCTTTGCTTAACGTGGTTTCTGAGGCATGGTTCCCTTCATGCCTCAAAATGGTCACGCACGCATCCATGGAATTTGGCTGCGGACACGCTCGCTAAAATAACTACAAAGAAGTGGACTTAGATCCCTGAGCTGTCAGACCTCCCTTATTTTCTCATTAACAAAATGTGTGGGATAGAGTAGAGTTAGTATGTACATTTAACGGGCGGTAGCTAGTCATTCATAAAAATCAGCACCCAGACTTAAAAAAATAAGTGATTTAATGGCTTAATCGGCCGTCGGTCTAAGCTACCAGGTATGCGTATATTAAAAGTACATGCTAACACTACTCTATCCCACATATTTCGTTAGTGAGAAAATAATAAGGTCTGGGGACTCTGGGATCCTCAGTCTAAAGAGCAGGTGTGTTGCTGGGGAGTTGCTTTACCTACTCCTCACGATATTTAAACTAAACTCGCAATTCTTATATTTCTAATCAATCTTATAAAAACACTATCACTTTGAACTGGGTAACTATCGTTTCACAAACAGTGTTTTTGTCTACCTAAGCATTTCCCAAAGTCATGAAAAGTTATGATGATGAGACATCTCAGGTATTCAACCACCAGAGGAGTGCCTACACTCCTGTGGTGTTGAATACCTGAAACTTTATCGACCGGAACGAATCACTGAAGCGGCTGAAAGGTTCTGCGGGCGTTAACGTAGGTAAACGTTTGCTTCCGTCAAATTGTATGGAGACAAAGTTTTCCTTTATTGTCACCAGACGGCGCTTAATCAGTTTCAATACAAATTGACGTTTACGCTAACGCGATCGAGAACGTTACAAACTAGCACTAAGACAACTGGACTGACTGTTTTGAACGTGCACCGGACCACGAACACGCAGCGTTGGACGGCCTCCCTCAAGATGGCCTGATTACCTGGTTAGGGCTGCATGATGCTAGAAGCACAGGGCAGGTCGATATGGCGACGCTTGGAACATATCTATGTCTTGCTTTTGAACAGTGAACCATTTTCGGTTGAAATCACACCATTATCGCAAGATAATGATCATGTACAGGGTGCCCTTGCTAAAACTTTTGCCACGCACTTATACCGACTCTGGCGATTTAAAGAGTACTAAAATCGACCTGCAGGGCAACCGTGCAGGTATACAGTTGACCAGCTTCAGTGGTAAACATAAAATAATGTCAGTAGATAGGTAAGCTCTTGATAGTATGTTTATCCGTTGCCCCCTATTCTTTCGGCTTGATAAACTTTAGCGATAGCCTTTTTAGATCAGGCATTTTTGATTTCTTATTTGGAATTTGCCATTGTATCTTCAGTGTAAACAATAGTAGGTATTGGATTCCTAATTGGGAAGTTTTACACCAGCTGGTTTTAATCGCTATCTAATTATAAGAATTAATGAAGGAGGAGGTTTTTAAGGTCTTCTGTAGCCGACTAAAGTTAGGGGGTAAATATCCATTCAACATTCGAGAGGATTCAGATTAATACGGCCACCGGTGTGGTCTAAGATCTCCGCTTAGGAACTTTATTGAACCCACATTTTTTCTGTGTTCTCTTATCTTGTTAAAATTTCAAAGGTCAGGCATACGGCCCCTTGCCATTGTGACGTTATGTCGTGTATCTAATCAGTAGATGGCATTAACACCTAGCTACCTCACTATTTTTTTACCTTGTGGAAATTCTCATCGATGTCCTCCATCCTGGGGCGAGGAGTGGTTTGTGAGGTTCTGACTGAAACCATATGGTTTCCGCAGCTACCTTCGGCCGGGGTGCCGGAGAGCTTGCGCTTTTTTCTCACTCCTCTGGTTAAGTTTGGTCCGCAAAGGCCGCAATGACTTGCTCTGTCCCAGCTAGGCATTCTTCAATGGTATGCAGCACTGTGTATCGAGGTAGATGCAATAGTGATCGCCAGGTTCCCGGCCTATGAGGCACTAGAACTTTCCGAAGCATTCATGCCCGGAGGTAACCGGTGACAGCCAGAAAGTAAGGGCGCCTTCCCGTCTCTCAAGCCACATCTTCCTAACAGATTTTATCGCCGCTCGCGTCCTGCGGCGGGCTCGAAATTTGAAACAAATCAAAGCAGTTCTTTTGTTTTCATAATTCGTTGTTAAAAAATGAGTTGAATTGGCATTCTACTAATTTTTAAACAACGTTCGTATTTGCATGGCAGTATTTCAAAAATGTATGGAAATTGATTTTTTTTTTGACAGATTTCGACTGGCATGCGAATGCGAACGTTGCTTAATGAATTGGACGTGTGATTATGGCACGTCCTGAGGGAGGTGAGCCCACCGTTGTGGAGCGGAAATACAAAATTTCTGCGCGTGAATCACACAATTTTAGATGCCTATTATTTAGTAGAAACTTTTTACTATAATTACACTAGACTTTCTGATATTTTTCTCGTCTAGCAGCTAGTACATGCACATACGTCCAGTTTTAATAATCGCAATTGTCTAATAAATTGCGTCGATGTTTTTTCTCCATTTCTTTTTTACAACATGATTTAAGTCTCTTACTAAAACTTTATTAAGATTATATTTATTTCATTCGGTAATATTCACTAAAATATTTTTCTTTCTTGTGTGGAATAAGAGTGCACAGTTTAGTCATTATATATTTTTTTATCTTTGATGCTGTGTGGTCTGTCATTGAGTAATCTTTACAAATTCTTTACTTAATGTCTGTAGTCACAATACCTTAATTTTTCAGAAACTTTCCGAGATCTGGGTGATGATCTGTGAGGACTGAGGGACCGCACATTTTTAATATATTTGTTTACAAATTCCCAGATTTTTTCTACAAATATTTTAAGTCTACTTCTAAATCCTACGATTTTTATTTTGCGAAATACCCGTGTGGTCCCTCAGTTCACACGAACATGTAAGGAAAATGTCAGAGCCAGGTACTTTAATGCAAACCTCTCTTGCTAGAAAACTGTGTATCTAGCTTCTACCAAAGGCTTCGCCCACGTGAACGTCGGAAATTATCTCGATGTACTTCCCTGAAGTGCTGAACCAAATTTGGTTTTAAGTTTTCGTGTTGAAAACGTCGTAAATAGTCAGACAGAGTCATGCATGCACTAAATCGAATGACAGAACTACACGTAGAAACGGCAGTCTTGTGAGCCATCATTTCAGACTGAAACTCCGTTCATAAAATAAAATAATTTCCAATAAAAATATTATATTGACAACTGAATCAATAAAATATTCTTGGCGCCAAAAGACAGTAAAACATATCTCAACATCCTTGTGCATAACGTATGCAGTTTGTTGAATGATTATAAACCGTATCCTGTTAGAAATAAGAACGTTTAACTAACATTTTCAGCAACGTTCGACCGAAAATCAAGTTGGCATTTTGAAAGCACATGTTGTTACTTTGATCTAAATGTACTAGATGGTGCACAAATTAGAATATTAGGTAGGTATTTATGAGATCAGTTAATAATAGAGTAATTTACTGAAAAAATCTAATTAGTCCGTCAAATAGATTTCCAAAAAATATTTGACACGTATATTTTCTTAAAAAAAATACATGTCATAAGTATATTTTATAATATCTATATATAATTATATATAATTAATATATAATTTCTAAGCTCAACAATCATGGGTAACATAACATATGATTTTTTATTGATTGTATGACAGGTTTAAATAATATCTTTTAGGTATCTATTAAACTTTGTAGCTGTTGTAATACAAATAATATTTTTTTACAAATACCTAGTTAATTGTTATAAAAATACATTAATATTTGACTGTTTTTGAAAAACAAAGGCTAACATGACTATTACGAATAAATCATCACCCTTCCTTATGACTATGCCGTAGTCGGGTAGAAAGAGTAATTGAGTTACTTCCGCCTACTTAATCATATGTATGTTGCCAATCCCAATAATACAGTAGCTAACCAGAAAAAAATAGTACTAATATTCGCGTGCTACTTTTTTCAGAAGACCGCGCCGCACGTGGGCTTACTCCTTCCATGTTTTACCATCTCCATGGCGTCTTATGGTTTCAGTAAGGAGTTTTTACACGATCCCGTTCGCTCCTGCCCTATTCCCGGCAATGTCCTGGTGTCGTACACTCGTATGCTCGGCGCACTTTAAAAGTTAGGTTATGTGTCACTTTGACAGTTCGCGCCCAAAATTGTGAAGTGTGTTTTTGAATTTTGCTATTTTTGACAAGTGAGTATTTTGTGCGTGTTTGTCTTATTTATTATTTGTTTGTTGGTATTAGAATCTTAATATAGTTTATGATTTTGTGTTTTAAAAACAGATTTCTGAATTATGAATTTGAAGTTGAGTTTTTTATTTAACTCTACTTAAGCCTCACACTTTATAGTTTAACTGTAACGTAAACCCTTACTAAGTTAAGCAGGTATTTGAAACTAAAAATTTTTAATCAAAATTATGATGCCACATTATTAAGTTTTTTTTTTACTATTACGTATTAGTTAATTTTGAATACTATAGATAGTCATTGTGACAAGATATTAAAAAAAGTACCTATAATAAAAAAAATCAAGCTCTAGTTAAGTTTTTGCCTTATCATCGTGCCTAAGTACTTGTATCTTATTAATAATACTCATTGCGATAGTAACAGAAATACACCGAATACCGATAGAATTCTTGCTTAATTATAATTATCGTGTATTAATTATCTTCTTGATTAGTACGTTGGGTATAAAGCGTTTAATTATCATTATATAGATAATATAGAAATAAAGCATTTTGAAATATAGTTAAATAACAACTAAGTATTAAGTGACGAGTGATTGATAACAGATGGCAAAAAACATAAACAAATATATTTTGTTTATTATTTACTGTAACACAGATCTTATTTATTAAAATAATTGCAGTTTTCTATTATATTTCATCAAAGAACCATTAATTCAAATAAGGCGGAAATCAGCACTTTTGAAAGAAAGTCAAAAAATATAAAGGGCTGTCCCCGAAAAAAGCCCACACTAGTACTTTTTCCAGTTGAAGCAACATTCAGGAATACTGCATTGTATTCCTGAATTTTATTAAAAAATATCGTTTACTTTGATGTTCACTTTCTATATTTATGTAACAAATAAGGAATTTATAAACAAGTACGGATAGGGATTAAATTATTAGTAAATATGTACAGTCAATATTCGTTGTTCCCTTTCAGCGATGGGATGTGATTTTGTACTATTGATGATATACCTTACCCTACCTGAAAGCTTTGTAGGTACTGATGGGAGCCCTGGGATATACTTTTAGTCCCGGGATTAAAAGTATATCATGTCCTCCTTAAAGGTCCAATTTATATTTATAGTGAAATTCATCACAATTGGTTCAGTGGTTTAGGTGTGAACTCGTATCTAACAAACAGACAGATTGAGTAAATTTCCCATTTATAATATTACTACCATTCAGCAGTGCTTTTTAGAGTTCCGTACCCGAAGTGTAACCAACGGAACCCTATTACTTAGCCTCCGCTATCCGTCTGTTTTTCAGCGGGCTGTATCTCAAGAACCGTAATAAGAGGACTGTTAAAATTTTCAGAGTGTGTATTTTATATTGCCGCTACAACAACAAGTAATACAAATCAAATTAAATTAAAAAAATATTAAAGAGGGCTCTCCTTCGTGTGAGAGTGCGACTCGCAAATGGCCGATTTTTTACATTATTTTTACCCGAAGACCCTTCGATCCGATTCTGTGAGGTGTCTCAGATTCCCTACAGTACCAGCCAAATTATCATTATGTCGTTGGATGGCACGCGTTCCGTCGGCTCGAACAAAACGAACTGAACTAACATAAAGACAAAACTATAACTTAGAATTGATTTGCCAACAGTTAAAATTGCAAAAAAACAAAACAGATACAGAGACCCTTTATTTAATATAGTATTATTCAAACTGTTTTTTTTCCTGTGTCACTTGTACGTCATGACCCACGCTTCTTTTTGACTTTGGTAGTAAAATAATAATCAAACAAACTTATACCATTTTCTATTATTATCCGACTGCCCCAGAGCGAGGATAATGTTTTACTGTTACAACACACGTTACCATCCTCCAAGTCCAGTAGATTCGGCTGCATTTCGAGGCCATTGTCTCAAAATAAATGCTTCTTTTTTTCCTATTTCGCTTTGCATTGGTCTGATAAAAATATAAATTACGCAATGTTACCAATAAACATGTGATGGATTCATTTTAATATACCACGTCATATTCCAAAATCTTAATTGACATACAATCATTATCTTTTCGAAAATAATATGTACCTACCTAAAATCGCATAAGTTCAAGTGCATCAAACAACTTATATTATTTTCGATTTATAATTTTATCTACGTATTCTGTATAAAAAAAGGATTTCAGTATCTATCTGTACTATAATAATACATACATACAAAAAAAAAAGCCGAAGAGTTTGTTTGAACGCGCTAATCTCTGGAACTACCCGTCGGATTTGGAACTTTATTTTTGTAAATGATAGCTACATTCCTGAGAAAGGCTATAGGATATGCGGGAACGGGAAAAAACGGGATATACGCATACGAAGTCGCCGGCAAAAGCTAGTTATAATATAAGAGACGGAAACTAAACCAATATTCGGCATGCAGTTCATGTGCCTTTCTATAACGAATACTCACCATAAACTTAGGTATTTGAGGTTTAACGAAACATTTGGCAACAAAATCGTGATTGACAAAAATATTCCGTCATGAATCAGAAATATTTCCAGCGTGATTCAAAGCAAAAGATGTCCATTCAATATTTAAAAATAAAGCCCTTTTTTGCATCATCCAATGAGCTTCCTCAACTTTAATAATAATAGGCTATAAGTCAGCTTTCAAACACGTGTGACGACTAAATAATAATTCTAAAGAGACGATTAAATTTATAATTCGCAGATGCTCGAGCCACGCGTGATCATACACAGAGAAAGTTTATTTTTATAATAATAGCAAAACCATATGCGCAAAGTTACGAGTAAACACCACATGTCTACACCTCGACATAGAGATTACTGAACTTTTGTAGGTAGATGAACCTATGAAGATGGCGCAATATGATATCATACCTTGCTACGACGATGAAGACATGTTCAACGACAGAAGCGACAATGTAACAGACCTACATGCTTATTACATGACACAATTCAATTTAGAATTAGAAAATAGCAACAAGAACAAGAAAGTGGATAGTTTTAAGTATGGAGTAGAAGAAAGTTTTGATTTTGAAGTATTAGATAACTGGAATGCTCCTACAAATAATGAAACTGATTTCGAGATAATAGATGAAGTGATTGATAGCAATATCAATGAGCAAAACATTAAGGAAGTTCTCTTAGATCTAGATGGCATCGATTTTGAAGATAAGAACTGCAAGATGGATACCTACAAAGTACAGGAAACCAAAATGTATGAAGCAAATAACGACTACATCGATGACGAATCACTCATTGATGAGCTTTGCAGAGAAGATGGTGAATCTTGTAGATTAACACCAGACTTCAATGAAGAATATCTAAACTCTACAACACCAGAGAAGAATCTGCTACCATCAATAGATACAGTGTTTTCAAAACGATATTGTAATTATAATGTTGAAGATGCCCAAATGCCCGAATACAATACCGTGACTCCTGTTCAACAGCATGTTGGTTCAATAAATAGTTTGGAACATTACAGTTACCCAAACAACATTCTTTACAATTTAGAAGAAAGGAAATATGTATTACCTGATACACCGACTAGTTGTAATGAATTCAGTTTTGATAGAAATGAAAGGAAAGTATCGGTTTCGGAATCAGTTGAGAGTGATGTCCACAGTTCAAGTTATTACGATGAAAACTCTGAAAACTTTGATGAAGATGACTTATTTGTTAATTTAGACGACTTTGGGTTAACTTTTGAAACCGAAAATAATATTAATGTTAATGAAAGTAAAGTTCAAAATCAGAGGAAGAGTGATAAAGATAAGGCTCAAGGTAAACTATTATTAAAATTACTTTATTTAACATCTTGGTCCGGTATCTTTTAGATTGCAAATACACCGACATCCATATAAGTTGATGGTCAAAAGATAAGTAAAACGGTTTATTGTGTTACTGCTTTTATGATTTGGTATACCTACAATTTAATATTTTCATTTCAGGTGAAAGAGTATGTTTTTGGGAGCAGTGTTACGAAAGATATCCGAACCAGACCACGTTGGTGGAACACATCGAAAGAGCCCATGTAAACACATACAAAGGTAAACATAAATATTAATTTACAATTAACTATTAATTTACATTTTGAAACGCAATTTTAGGTTCATAGATCGAAATCGCAGCAGTGTCAGTTGCTATGCTATTGATTATTTACCTCCAGTTTACTTTAAGAAAACTGATTTAAAAGATGATTTAGTTCTGCAATTGTGTAATCGCCATACACTTTGAAGGAATTGGAACTATTAACAATTTAATCCTAAGTAAAAAAATATCATTTTTTGTCTGTTTTTGCGTACCTAGGTGACGAGTTCAGTTGCCTGTGGCGCGAATGTGGTCGAGAACGTCGTCCTTTCAATGCTCGCTACAAGCTTCTCATCCACATGCGCATACATTCAGGGCACAAGCCCAACAGGTGTCATGTGAGTATCAGCTTTGACGTGATAGATAACTAGACATATATTTATTACGACAAACATGTTGCCTATCGTTTGTACGATTGTCTAAATACTAGATCGAATCATGCGGCTGTTATTATTTAGCCGTGGGCTCCTCTTATTTACTAAGTTATAGTAACTTAAACCGAATAAGTATGGCATAGCTTAACCATACCACTATTCCCTAATTTTATATTTTCTTCATTATTTTCTAGCATCCTGGTTGCGGAAAGGCGTTCTCCCGGCTAGAGAACCTAAAGATCCACGTCAGATCCCACACTGGCGAACGTCCTTACGCATGTCCTGCACCCCACTGCAGGAAGGCTTTCTCAAACTCTTCAGACAGGGCCAAACATCAGAGGACACATTTCAATGCCGTGAGTATTAGACATCGAATTGATAAGTTTCAAACATGTCAATTTTGAAATAGCCAAAACACTGACAAGAATAGGTCAAAAGGTTGCAAATTCAGACTGATAAAATTTTGCAAAATAATTTTACACGTGCCTGATTTTGTTTCATTGCGCAATGTTAATATATTTTAATATAAAGTGGCCGTCAAAAATATAGGTATCAAGTCGCTTCGCAACAGAATAATACTGAACTTGAACTCTTATCCTAACACATAATAATTTGGAACAATAACATTGATATCTTACAATATATTTACTTTATTTTGTTTATCATGAAGTCTGGTAGACCACATGATGCCGATAACCTTTGCGTTTGAAGATTTTACTAACTCTTAGGTTTCGTTCACCTGTGTCATGTCCGTCATGTCATTGCATTGCATCTGCCATCAATTATGTTATGATTATATCTTCCTGATCTTATTCTAATTTAGTTGCGGTCGGCCCGCGTCTTACTGATTCAATTCATCACAATCGAGATTGACATTCTTGATTCCTTGGTCTACCCCTTTTCTTACAGCATCTATAAATGTAACAAAAGACATTATTTTTTAATGGTTTGCATATACTGTAAAGTGTCATAAGTTTTCCAGACAGAAACCTTTCACAATGATCTCTATTATTTCATTAATTGATCTGACAACGTTTTTCAGAGACCATACGCATGTGGCGCCATCGGCTGTGGCAAGAGGTACACCGATCCTTCGTCTCTTCGTAAGCATGTGAAGACGCATCCTCACATCACAAACGTGCCTCGGACTTGTATACCAGCGTCCAGGCCGATGAGGAAGCCGGACCAGGAGCAGACCGTGCCAAGCTCGCCAGCTAAGCTAACTACGCTCAGGTGTATTAGGGATAAGTTGACTGTACCAAGGTTGCAGAAATTGTAATTAATCTAATCAGATGCAGCTGAAAACCATTATTTTAAATGGAGCGACTGCCCTTCCGACCTTCACAACCCCAATATACCCTTGGTAAAACTGTCACTGTCAGTCAAAGATCAACATATGACAGCTGGGACGAACAGTTCAACGCTTTCCGAGGGACAGAGGAATCCCGGTACGTTAAGATGGTCACCCGTCGACGGACCGTTGCAGAAATTGTAATAACTGAGGAAATATTGGCTCCATCTGTTGCTAAGTGTAAAAAAGCCTGCGGTGTTTTGGGATTTATTACGAGAACTTATGTACTTGGATAAGTAGGGTACAGCTAGCATTTTTTTTGTTACTTGTTTCTTTTTCCTCCGCAGTGGTGGGTCATTTCTTCCAATGGTTTTGTGTTGACAACACGGAATAGTATAGGTATTTTTAGTTTTTAGATCTTTAAAGAAACATTGCTCAAATGAAGACTTCCGTTTTTGTACGTTTAATTATTTTAATTTTGATGGTATTTAATTAAGGTTTCTTGTTAGTTGATTTTTTTGAAAATCTCTTTAGTACCTATTTTAAATTGATGAAATGTAAAAAAAATAACATCTCATTGAAGCTCAAAAAAGACTGAAGCAACATGATTGGCTCAATATTTGAAACTTTTAATTAAAATAAAACATACTTGTAATTTATTAGTTAACGTGACTTGTGTTGAAAACACATAAATGTAGATTAAGATATTTTAACAATTTATGTGTGTGGATAAAACATTTATTCCAATTATATGTAGATTCTTCAGTTAGATTTTATCTGATGAATATGTTTTCCCAATGTCGTTGGGGGCGGCTTCCAGTTTAACCGGATGCTGCTAAAAGCCAGTATTTGACAGGGAGCAATTCTAGGGCGGATCCAGAATTATTTTCTGGGAAGGCAGACAAGTAATGTCCCCTCTATCACAAATTCTTACAATTTTTTTTTTTAATTTTAACCATCTAGAGGGGCAAGTGCCCCTATACCCCTCTCCTCTGGATCCACCCTTGATGCTTCTGGCTATGATCGAATTTTATGTCTGTAAATAAAAATCCTGTGTCCGATTCGGAGACAGTAGGCATAGATAAACGATTGTTATAAAAATAAAGTTTATGTTTCTTATCGTTATTTTAGGTAATTTCTGAAGTACATACAATAAACAGTACACTATTTTGTATGGCAAAAAGGCTACTACGTGCCTAGAAGTGTGCGACCTGAGGCGAATGCCCGTTTTCAGTAGTAATATACAACGTCGTGTGGAAAGGCAAATCTGAAAAGGGGTCATTGTACCGATTTACTATGGCACATATACACTTTTACAATGGGACCAATCCTGAAATCAGGAAATAAATAAGCTGTTCAGTACATTTTGTTGTGTTATGCAAACTGAAATGTATTGAGCGGCTGACTTTTTGTTGTAGCGCCAAACTTACATGTCGCGAACTAACTGTACCGATCTCCTAAAATAACATGAGTATTTTTAAACAGTTAATATTAATGAATAAGTGATTAAATCGTGACAATCTTGTAGATATTAAGAAATTGTTCCATTTGCACCTATATTTGCTCAATTAAATGTAAGATATTGTACATTACAGTAGTTGTAGCTAGTATTATAAGAAAACAGTGGTGTGTGTAAAGTTTATTATACATATTATACAAAAGAGGGCGACGTTCTACTGATTTCTCTGGCTTTATCTCAGACTAGAATCCTAGCATTATGCTGAGCGATGGCCGTTTTACGCGGATAAGACGCACATTTTCCAAACCTGTATAAGATACCAATCTTGTTTGTCTTTTTTGCGCCATGCTTAGAAAGAAAATCGTGTTTATTTGTATTATGGAAAACGAAAACACATCGATCTATTTAGCCTTTTTCGTCCCACTTCTGGGCAAAGGCCTCCCTTTTCCACACAACTCTGTCATTTACTATGTCGGGCCAGTCCTTTCGGTGGGAGTTGAGCTCGTGAGGCCATCTTCGCCTTGGTCTGCCGCGGTGTCTTTTGGCATTTAATGGGAGCCATTCGGTGTTTCTTTTTGCCCATTCCTCGTCTGACATGCGGCAGACATGTCTAGCCCAGTCCCATTAAGCTTAACGGCCTTCTAGGCAACGTCCATGATTTAGGTTTTGGAGCCAGTGTAGTGTTCCATACGCGGTCCGAGAGACAGACCCCCAGGATACCACACAAAATAAATAATCAAAACTATTAATACCAAAAGGGCCTCAGCTCAGCATAATGCCAGATGGCAACACAAGGTATACCACCTGACGTTGATTTTCAGCTGCAGCCCACGAGTGTCATACGCTCTGATACATAAACACACATATTAACCGAAAGGTTGACTGGTACAGAATGCCTTGATGCATTAAGCCGCCCATGCACCACTATTGTACATAAAGTTTTAATAAATATTATAAAATTCTATTATATTATTTTCCACAGAAACACCGCAAACATCAATCGCATTTTGTTTCTTTCGTTCTAAAACGTTTGAGATAATATAAAGCTTTACAGATACCTCTGTTCCATTTAGTTTATAAGTTATTCCTAAAATGTACAAATGCATGCTTTCCAAAGAATCTCGTATTAGGATTACATATTAGTATTTCCCGTTTTGAGATCTCTTAATTTGCTCACTAGTAAGTACATATTTTGAAAGATGTTTGAACATCTTGTTTTATACTTTATAGACAGTTGCTGTCGTTAATTTTAATGCTCAATTAAAGATAAGATTCGTTCAGAAACGCTGTTTTATTTTCATTTCTTACTAAAGCTACCCAGAGCGCGTACGACTAATTAAATGGGGTTGACCTAAAACGCTTTTTGATTTTCGAGATTTAAAAAGCAAAAAAGATATTTAACTACAATAATGGTAAAATATTTTTTATTCCATAAAATATACTTAACTAACTATATACCCTAGAAATAAAAATAAAAACTCCTAACTAAATTAACCCCAAAAATATGGCGTCAAAAAATTCATCCGCATCGCTGTCGGCTGGAAGTGTACCCAAAAGACTGGCGGCATTGCCACGTTGTATGGCAATGCTTACTCTTTGACCAAGGTAAAAGCCAGCCCTTGGGTTACGTGAAGTGTCAACTAAGCGCCTTGAGAGATCTTTAAATAAGTTATGTGCACTCGGACCCCAAGACCCGAGAGTTTCAACCCCAAACGGCTCGAAAATATAACTACCAACAAGTTTATTATATTTCCGCCGCTTGAGGTTCTCTGCAGCCGCAGCGGCAGCGCCAGCACAGCACGAAGAGCTAGGAAGATGGGATGGCGCAAGAGTATCGACACCGATAGCGTCCCACACTAATGGCCTACCCATCTTCCATGGAAATAACGACATGCCGTCCGGTCTCTTGCCATCGTCGCGTGCCAGGCCATTGGGTTCTAACACAGCCGGAACGCCGACGGTGACAAGAGCTCGTCGGATGATGTCGTTAAGACCCGCGCTACGGCTGCATGACAATAACCAAACTTAGATAGATGTTTAGAATATACTTTAATGTTTACAAAACTCTTTTACACAAACTTGAGTTCAGTGGCAGTCTTGTCCCTGACAGCGGTATTTACCTGTCAACCTTTGGATGAACGTAAATAAATAAACGTAAACTGAAAGATAAAGTTCGACTTTTAATTGTATTCAGTAACTTGACAGTTTCATTGTTCTGTCAGTGGGGTCTAGATTTTCACAAAAAAAAAGTTAGTAGCTGGTGTAAGAATGAACGAAATTGATTATACTTAAAAAATTTAGGTAAGTACTTAAAACATGCAAAATTTCATCATCTGCCTAGCCTTATCGCAACTATATTGGGGTCGGCTTCCAGTCAAACCGGATTCAGCCTAATACCAGTATTTTACGTGGAGCAGCTGCCTACCAGACATCCACAACCCATTAACCGGGTAACACGGTACTCCTTGGTAAGACTGGTGTCAGATTATCTGGCTTCTGACTATCCGTAACGACTGCCAAAGTTCTACAAATGACAGCCGGGACCAACGGTTTAATGTGCTTTCCGAGGCACGGAGGGGTCTCGGTATGTTAAGATGAGCCCATCCCATCCACAGACCAATCTCGGCAAGCATTGCTTAACCTTGAAGATTGACCCGTGCGGCCGTGATTATTTAGCTACGAGCTACTCCATGCAAACTTTGTATTATTTTAAATTTAATAACTTGTCTTTAAAACCCAATTGATATTTATATACCACAAGCTGTGCCCGTGGCTTCGCTCCCGTCACCTCCCGTTAACCGTTACCTACCCTACCCTATCTACCTACCCTACATACCTACCCTACTTTCCTACCCTACCTACGTACATACATACCTACCTCTTTCTACCTCATCCTTAATCTGCCGAAAAAAACAAAAAAGAATTAGCCAAATCGGTCAAGCCGTTCTCAAGTTATAGCGTGACCAGGAGAAATAGGGGTTCAGATTTATGTGAGTATATAGATTAAAAATTGTCTTTGAACTGTCAAGTGACTGAACACAATTAAAAGTCGAACTATAAATATAAAGGAAGTACTAACTTAGTAACTCGTGTGAATAATAATAAAGTTAATAATTATATTAATAATATGATACCTAACGAAACATTGCAACATAACTAATTAACCAACCATAACACCACACTTACCAACCAAAGAACTTGCCATATGTGTTGGATCCAAAACTAAGGCCAGTGACTCTAGTTATGTAAAAACAAACCATATGTATCTCCTATCCTACCAAGCTTATCTTATCTGACTTCCTTCCTACCAATAAATTATCTATCTATATATCTTAAATATATATATAATGCTTTGTCCTGACTGATGGATCAACCTACATAAACCGCTGGTCGTAAAAACGTGAAATTTGAAGGAAATATTCATAATATGGTGAAAGCATCCGATAAGACATGATTTTTTAAAATTCATTCCCTAAGGTATATAAAGCTGAAGAGTTTGTTTGTTTGTTTGAACGCGCTAATCTCTAGAACTGCCTGTCGGATTTGGAAAATTATTGTTTTATATGATAGCCACATTCATGAGGAATGCTACAGACTATACAGGAACGAGAAATTCTTACGGGAACGAAAACGGGATATGTGCGCACGAAGTCGCGGGTGAAAATTATATATAAAAATACATTTTAAAGTCTGTATGTTCAGAACAGATGTTTGCTAATGTATCACGCAGATTAGCGGATTTACAAAAAAAGCTACTGGAGAGATCATGGCCTCCAGGTCCTTATCCATAAAGACAAGGTACTTTTTATCGAAGTATTGCGGGCGAAGCCTCTAATAAACGCTAGTCATTTTATATTAAACTCTTCCGTTACTGACTGAGTGTCTGACAGATAAAGCACAGCCGAAGTTACTGGTCTTAGAAATCTGTAATTTCGCATGTAGGTTCCTTGGGGAGTATAGGAACGGGAAAAAAGGAATATGAGCGTACAAAGTCACAGGCAAAAGCTAGCACTATTTAATTTCCCAGTCAACCATTTTTTTTTAAGGATGGAAAATCTGGGTGGAGCGGCAGGGCTTGTCAGACTCTTACTGACTAAATCCCATCCGTGTTCCTTCGAAAGCCCTTTGCGTTCCAGGGCCGCGGTGACTCTTTCGAACAAATTCCGCAACCCTGGCAGTACCAGTCAACCCTTGAACATCCAAGTATATCGTGAGCATAAAACAGCTGATGACGTTTCTACTGCTGGGACACAGGCCTCCTGTCTGTGAGGAGTGGGCTATAATCCACCAGGCAGGACCAGTGAGGGTTGATGGTCACATGTCCAGAATTCCTTCCATTGGTCCCGGCTTTGCGTCAACTCTTTGCGATTCTTAGTTAAGTAGGTTTGTGACATCGAAGTCGTTCCACCATCTATTTCGGGGTCAGCCGCGGCCTCGTCTTGCGATTGCTCGTTTGGCATGCAGCAGACATATCCTGCCCAGTCCTATTTGGTCATCCTACTGAACCACATCAACGATATCCGATTGGAAACGCAGTTCCAACGAAGTTTCGAATGTATCCGTTTATTTAACACTAAGTAATACGAAAAGTATATTGTAGTTACGATAAAAAATATTGAAGTGCTTGTTTTTGATAAAGAGGTCTGGTGGGTGATAAACTTTTGGTCACAGGGGTTTGCGTTGTCACTACGTTCACGTGTGTTGACATGCTTGCAGGCAAATATTACTGAAACGTTCTATATGCTTTCCCCACGATTCCTAATATCACTTTTTACCCTACTGCCCCAGAGAGTAATGTTTTTTAACTGCTCCATTGGTCTCGTGTTTACAAGCTTCAGCTGAGCGTGGGGACCTGGATTTGATATCCAAGCAGGGAACGTGTTGTTATATTTCAGCTAGGGATTTCTCAGTTGCAGCCTTTTTTTTATGGATGGGAAATCATCAAATGACTTCTTCCGCTCTGGGTGGAGCGGAAGGGCGTGTCAGACTCTTACTGACTAAAACCCATCCGTGTTTCTTCTAAAGCCCTTTGCGTTCCAGGGCCGCGGTGACTCTATCGAACAAATTCCGCAACCCTGGCAGGCTTTGGCCCTAGCGGACCCCGTCTTCTATGCTGACATATTCGCCATCGACCCGGGCCTGATGGTGATCGGACAGCGAGCCACCCAACACTCGCTGTCCGCAGGCCCGCGCCTACGGTGGCCGGGGATCACCCTGCGACTCCCGACGCCCGGGGCGTCTTCTCCTGTAGCGGCGGTTGGGGCGAAGGCTTCGCCTTTCCCTCGCGCGGCCCGCCTCCTCTCAGTTGCAGCCTGGAGTTTAGAAGTTGATGGTATGCACGTATAGCTGTTAGTCAGGTGCTCAGGTGGTTTAATGAGATTGTCGTCCCGTCGGACTGTGAGGTTAAAGCTACCTACTCAATAAAAAATACCAGCCAAGTAAGTGCGCAGTGTAGGGTTCCGTAGTTGCACGTCACAATAGCCAACTTAGAATGGTTTCTATGAATATGTCACCGGAAAATTGGAAACGCCGTTAGATTGTAAAATGTCGCGTGAAATTGTAAAGTAGTTTTTCTTTTTGAGACTCGGATATATTGGAAACTATTGAATTTGGGTGAGAATCATTGTATACAAAACCTTTTTTTTTTCATTTAACATATCGAGAAATTATAATCAAATAAAGATTTATTACAATCTTTCGGAGTCTGCAAGTTCCGGTGACAAATATATATGTTGAGTTCACGGTTTTACGATTAAAAACTTCTGAAAACGGGTCCGCAGAGGGCGATAGTAACTGAAGAGGAATTTGTACCCACGAAATTTTCCGTCTCCAAGTACATTTCATAGGTTGCTCAATGCCTTCTTAGCTGTGATAGTTTTCCTTTTAAATTCGTTAAATATGGTACTACCATGAATTTCTTCATGTCTTCAAAAACAACCGTTTAGCTTGCAGAGGGGTTTAGCGCGTAGAGCTTAATATTTCGCAAACGGATCCTTGGATGGAAGAATGGTTTGTGCAAAACCTCAATATTTTTAAACGACCTATCCAACGACACCCCACACCATGGGATAGACGATAAAAAAACGTCGCCGTTTTACCATGCAATTTTTTTAAAGATTTTATTTTACCACTTTTTCGGCGTGATAAATAAGTATACCCAACTTCCAACTTTCTAGTGCTAAGCGTCTCTGAGCTAAACCAACAGACAGACGGACATGGCAAAACTATAAGGGTTCCTTGTTGACTACTGAACCCTAAAAGAGATGAATGTCCTCTTCAGTAGCTAGATAATGACGTTAATTTAATCAAACATTAATGTTATCTTAGAGTGTTATGTAACGCACTAAGATAATATAAACAAAGGTTATCCAACATTTGGTATTTGGTGCACAATAATAATCTCATGTAAAGTAAGACATTGCTTTTATTCGCTGAAGATACCAGTAGATTTTGTGAAACCGTATTTTCGTAAGACATAATTGTGGTAGAATGTAATGCAACACGAATTATTGAGATGGGTCACATGACACTTCGAGAAAAGAATCATAATCTGCCTAGCCTTTTTCCCAACTATATTGGGGTCGGCTTTCAAGTAAACTGGATTCCGCTAAATACCAGTATTTTACGTGGAGCGGCTGCCTACCTGACCTCCACAACCCATTAACTGGGTAACACGGTAGTTCTTGGCAAGACTGAAGTCAGATTTTCTGGCTTCTGACAATCCGTAACGACTGCCAAAGATCTGCAAATGACAGCCGGAACCAACGGCTTATCGTGCTTTCTGAAGCACGGAGGAAACTCGGTATGTCAAGCGTTGCTTACCCTTGAAGATCGACCCGTGCGGCTGTTATTCTTTAGCCACGAGCTCCTCCTTGGAGAAAAGAGTATATAAGAAAGTTTGAAAGAGGTGCCTGTGATAGAACAATTGAAAGGGAGTTGGTCTTGGTATGTTCAAGGTGGGATGAAACGAATGTTTCTAAAAGAGCTATGAATATAAAAATATGGATAGATGGCAAGGTAGAGGGAGGCCAACGAATAGATAGATGAATTGTGCGAGGAATGATATGAAAGAAAAGGGAGTCATTGTTAGTGTGACGGTTGACAGGACAAATGACATCTGCCAAATCTCCACCATTTTATGGCCTAAGATTGCAATAGCGTTTGGTCGTGTTTTCCATCAAATTTTCGCATAATTTCCCATTAACAAAGTACCAAATAGCCTGCTTTTAGATTCAAAATTGACCACAATGCGTCCTTTTAGATAACCACAGACAGAATCAGCTTTCGTCAGATCTGGTGAGTTCGGGGGTAAATTCATGCCTGCGAATCTTGCGATTAATAGCCTAGAAAACTTTCCTCTCAAACTTCCACTAGTGTATCGTAAATGCATGGCCACCTTATTAGATTCACTGGTTTTCCAAGTTAAACAGATAATCGAAAAATAGTATCATCAACACGGCAGCTATCACCAGCAACAGTAATATGTGGGCTCTTTTAAGAAGAATAGTGCGACACTACTCCACCTAATTTGTCGATCGAAATGATCAGCATGGGATGCTCTCTCCTCTAACAGATCCCCCTCGATCACCGAAATGGGAATCATTATCAAAAAAGAATATACATATATATATATCGAAAACTATTTGACGTTTTACAACCTGCTTCGGAACTTTAGAATACAATTACTGAAAAAAATACAGTGGTCATCTTAAAAAAAAATTGCAGCGCTTTAACTAAAAAAAGGATATCAAAAAACTACCAAATTTGGTCTTAAATCGACATCCGATTTGGCCACCCTGTAGTTATCGTTAACCCCTACATAGTATTTATACAAAGAATACATTATTCACAATCATTAACAATGTTTTAGTAACAAACGATGACTTTCACCAACTGTAGGGATAAACGATTTTTATCGCAGTATTGTATATCAGGTTAGAGGTTACCAACGTAGTGGATTAAAAACCCACTGTATATAAGCATATGCACTTCAGGTTTGTGCATCACAGGTGTGCCATCCCAGCCACACTGAACACGACACTGCTGAGCACTTGGAACCATGAAGCTATTGATACTGACGGCGATTATCGGTGAGTACAAACTTATAATTTGAATATAATATTTATTTCCATAATACCATGGATGTATGTACTATCTTAAAACTATTTACTTAAACTATTTACATCTACTAAACCTAAGTATGTACAAGTAAAAAGTACACTCATGCGTCAAAATATTCCTCCGCATCGCTGTCATCCGGAAACGTGCCCAGAAGACTGGCAGCATTGCCACGTGGAATGGCAAAGCTAATTCTTTGAGCAAAGAACGAGCCAGCCCTCTGGTCACGCAAAGTGTCGATCAGTCGGCGAGATATGTCCATAAAAAGGAGACGCGCACTCGGACCCCATGATCCAAGCGTTTCGACCCCAAACGGCTCAAATCTGTAGTTTCCAATAAGGTTACAGTATTTGCGTCGCTTGAGGGCCTCAGCAGCCGCAGCCTGCCGTCTTGGATCATGCGATGGCGCAAGGGTGTCGACACACGTTGCGACCCACACCAGAAGCCCAACAACCTTCCACGGCACCAACGTCATACCATCTGGTCTTTTCCCGTCATTTGGCCACCAGAAGCTCCATGTATGGGTTTATTTCTGTTTACCCACTAAGGGAGTTTTTAGCAACTTTCCCGATTCCCGATTCGAAGTCATGTCTTGCCGTTGTCTCTTCACTTTTTTATTAGGGAAGGTTTTACTCGTACGTAACGGTAACCAAGCTCCCATTCCCTTGGTGTTAGGTTCCTTTGAGCACAGCAGACAGGAGCCCCGTGTAGGGGCTTCGTTGAACCTGATTAAGCCACGGTGACTCAATGCATTTCACTTAAATCTATAGAAGACTTTTTTAGCTAATAACGTGAAGAGCTGATGCCTACTTGGTCGTGGTTCCCTAGCTAAGAATGCTATCTCTCAGCAATATCATAACTTTTACGGTATAATTCAAGGAATTTTAACGTTCGTAATTTTTTATTTTAAGTTAACCTTTTTATGTTTCCTACGTTGTAGCCGCAGTAGCGTCGACCCCGCTCACCGAGAGCAAAAGCTGGCCCTGGCAGGTCGGCAAGGAGTACCTGTATGATGTGGACACCTTCACCTGGACCACATTCGACAACAGCAACAGCAATGGCAACGCCTTCAAGGCCAAGTTCATCATCCGCGTTGTAGCGCCGGGACAGCTCCTCGCGATGCTGAGCCAGCCTTTGTACGCGCAGCTCCAGGCGGAGAAGTTTACGTACAAAGCTGAACCCTCCAACCTCAAGTTCCAACCCATTCAGATCTCCGACCAACCTTTCGAGATATTCGTCGAGGGAGGCCGAGTTAAATCATTCAATGTCCCTCTCACACTTTCCGTTGCTCACGAGAACTTGTTGAAGGGTCTGATCAGCGCCCTCCAAGTTGACATATCAGCTTTTGGTCATGTCGACAGCTTTCCCAACAATTTCGACAAGGAAACCTTCCAAGGTCTCTTTAAGAAGATGGAAACTGATGTGACTGGTGAATGTGAGACTCTATACACTGTATCACCGCTGTCTGTAGAATGGCGTCGGGAATTGCCCAAATTCGCTTCAGAAGAGGATCCCATCGAGATCATCAAGGGCAAGAACTACGGTTCATGCAAGAATCGTGCTGCGTTCTACTTTGGCCTGCCAGAGGGCGCCGTTTCAAATGGAATTGCTTACGAAAATGAAGAGAAACAATTCATCAAACACACTTATGAATCCCGTTTGGTAGTTGGCAAGCAAAGCACCATCTTCAAATCAGAAGTCATAAGCTCGGTCTTCGTCAGTCCCCTCCTGTTCGGGAAACAGAAGGCTGAAGTGTACAGTTACGTGAAAGTCCTCCTCTCGTCCGTCCAAGAGACGAGCAGTGCAGAGTGGAACAAGCCTGCAGAGAGCCGCAAAATCGATTCACTTTTATTGTCAACAAGCGAATCTATGTTTTTCCCCAAGATTAGTGATCAGAGCATTGTCAACGCTCAAAAACTGCTCCAGGATATGACTCCTTTGCTTCAGACTCCAAACAAAATGCCCAAAGCAAACTTCCTTTCAAAGTTCAACATTCTCGTACGTATCATAGCCTCTTTGAATTCAGAGCAGCTGACTCAGTTGACAAGCAGCGTCGAAATCGCTAAGTCCTCTAAAAACGCCGCTAAGAACGGAATGTGGATAATCTACCGAGATGCTGTCGCACAAGCGGGCACTGTTGCCGCATTTAGGGAAATAAAGTCCTGGATCCTTACGCAGAAGGTTCAAGGTGAAGAAGCGGCTGAACTGATCACTAGTGTAGGCGTCACTCTCCGCTACCCAACCAGTAAGGTCCTGGTTGAATTCGATGACCTCGTTACCAACCCTGTTGTGATGGAGCAACAATTCCTTAACAATTCAGCACTATTGGCATCCACCAAATTATATAGATTTGATAAACAAAGCTCGTGTGTTACCAAATTTGTCATCCCACGTCTCTCTAAAGAACTTAAACTAGCTGTCGAAAATGGAGACTCCAACAAGGCTCAGGTCTACATAAGAGCTCTCGGTAATTTGGTTCACGAAGATGTTCTGAAAGTATACGCTCCGTATTTAGAAGGTCGCTTTCCCGTGACCAAGTACCTTCGCATACAGATGGTTGCTAGTCTCAAGACCTTGGCTAACTTGAAGAGTGAATCCGTTCGTGCTGTGCTATACAGTATCTTGAAAAATACTGCTGAGCCATACGAAGTGAGAGTACTCGCTGCCCTAAACATCTTCATGGCTTTCCCGACCGCTGAGATGATGCAAGTAATGGCACATATGACCAACGACGATCCCAGTACTCAAGTACGCGCTGTTTTGGCGAACGGAATCAATTTCGCAGCTGAACTGAAGGACCCACGTTTTAAAGATCTGTAAGATATATTTTGAAATGTTATCGTTGTGATGTCACATACTATAGTGTCATGTCACACACAACAGTTTGATAAGCTTGAGGTCAATATTTATATGAATGCATGTTTTTCTTCATTCCTAGGGCTAAGACTGCTGAGTCGGTCAAATCTTTTATTGCAAAAGAGAAGTTCGGATACCGCCTGTCGACCGACAGCATAATCGACGAATACACGAGTGACGATGACATCGCATTCTTCAGGGAACTGTCATATGTTGGCAGCGAAGACGCTTTTATGCCTTTATACCATAGGTCAGCTTTGAGAGCTAGAGGCACTGGTTGGACTGAGGAAAGCCAGGTACCTATAAATCTATTACAAAATATCATAAATTTTATTTCACATAGGCCTACGTAGGCAATTATAAAACCGTAAAAAAGTAGTACACGTTTTCAATTAGTCGTTTCCTTTGGAAAAGAAAGAAAAAGGGAAATCACGGTTATTCTTTTAAAATATTGATTGAGATTTACATATCTTCATGTTAAATGACGATTGAATCAATACTTACATCCATCCTTTTTTTACAGGTGACTTTGTCTGTATCCGGTGTACAACAGCTCTTGGAATACATCGTTCAATTGATCTACGAACCTAACAAATCGAAGGTTGATTTGAAATTCTCCGCTAAGAAAGTGGCTGAATCATTAAACATCAAACGTGAACCTCGCGGGCCTCTGGAAGGCTCTGTCTTCATTGAAAACTTAAACCAGCAGAAACTTATCACCTTCAACGAGGCCGATCTTAAAGCCTTCATTGCTAGTACTATTGAAAACATGGAGAAATTACTAAAGGGCATTAATGTTCAATATACTAAGGTGTTACACCACAGACAAGCATACGTAGTGTTTCCTCTGGCTGCTGGTGTGCCCTTCTTCTTTGAATACAGTGAGCCACTTATGTATTCAGTTAGCGGCCAAGTCAAGATCCAACTTGACAAAAGCAGCAAGGACTTATCGGGACTCTTGCATCAAAACCTCGACATCACTTATGCCAGGAACTTAGATGGCAGTGTCGGCTTCCTAGATACTCTCGGTGATGTATATGCTACCGTTGGAGTCATCAACAAAATCCAGTTCTACTTCCCTACCAATCTGAACACAGCGATTCTACCAAGTCAAGTCAACCTGAACTTTGTGCTTCCTGATCAAGACGCCACCTTTCTTCACTTTAGCGTGTGGCCCTATACTACTTTCCAAAAGACTGATTCTCTACTGACCGTTTTTGAGAATCCATTAACTAAGTACATCGAGCGACCTGCAAAAGTTGTGTCTGCTGATTTTAAGATTGGTTACCTAGCTGGTGTTTTGTTCAATCTGCAAGGATACTCTTACTCATCTGATTTCAAAGACGCCAGCAATCTTTATGAAGCTGAGCTTCTAACGAGCATTGGCACCTTAATGTACCAAAAAGATGTCGCTCTTACTCAGTTCAGCCTAAAATATCTTGCCAAAGAGAGCAAAAACAAGGATATTACATTCAGCTTATTCTACGGTAAGTAACAGTCTTCTTGTAAACTCATAATTCTTTCATAGTTAGTATAAATATGTATAAAGTTAAAACTTTGGTTAAGGCCTTGCTGGAAGTTGTAACAATAATTGATATTTTCATGACAGACACACTGTACAACCAGAAGCAGAGCGGAGAGTTGGGACCAGCGTCAGTCGTAAAGGACGTTTCAGCGAACGGCGAAACGCGTCGTGAGGAGCTTGTCAAGCGCGCCGCGTCTGGCATAGAGTCCGCTGAAGTCCAGCTGATTGACTTTAGTGCCATATTTAACGGAAAACAGAAAGTAGAGTACGTGTTCACCGCTGCTATTGCTGACAGTTATGTAGACAACAAATCCCAAGGAGTCTTTTTCTTAAAAGGCTGGGAGCAGATCAACGCAGTCATCAAAGTGGTTGATCCTAAGATAGTGCCTCTCAATTTCGAGGAAGCCTTGAAAAATAAGATCAAAGTAACCTACGAAGCCGACTTGAAATACGGAAATTTAGAAAACATTCACCTTCATGGGTTTGGAGAGCGCAGCGAGAAATATACTGAAATGTTGTCAAACGACCCTCTTGCAAAACAGTGCTTGCAAGAAACCAGAAAATTCAACTTCTATCAGAAGGATTGCTACAAGTTGATCATCAAAGCGCATGCCCCTGACTTCTTCAAGTTTTCAGTAACATACAAAGACCTGAGCCCGGAGTACCTCAACATGACACAGAACACTTATGAAATCTTTAAGGAGATGTACTCCTGGGAACAGACAGAGGACGTGACGAAGAAAATTGATGACGGAAAACTGGAAATTGAAGTTCAGTCATTCTATTACGAAAATTATGATAACTACGAATTCATAACCAAATACGGAGTGCTTCGCTTGAACAATGTGCAAGGCTTGGGTTATTACCCCTACGCTGCGGCTATTTATGCACCCATCAATGACTTGGAGCGTTCCTTTAACTACTACTATGGGTATCAATACCTGCGTGAGTATTTTTGAAGCTCAGTTTTGCTTTCTGAATTCATCGTTACATTTTTCAATATTTGTCTATTTTCCAACAGCATACTGTGCTGTAGACAGCAGCAAGATCTGGACGTTCAGCGGTCGCAGCTACGACTACAGCCTAACCGGCTCCTGGCACGCCGTGATGGTGGACGAGTCCAACGACGCCGGCAAGTGGACCGACCTGGTCATACTCGCGAGGAGGCCCAGCGACAAACAGGAGGAGGTCTACGTCTCCTACAAGTAAGTTTTTAGTTTTTAAGGAAAAAAAAAATATTATGAAGGCAGACCCCGTAGATGTTATCCATTCCAAACTTAGTTCATATCTATATATATACTTACAGATATTATAATGCCCAAGACTTTGTCTGTTTGTTTTTTTGAACGTGCTTATCTCTGTAACTACTAGTCGGATTTGGAAAATTCTTTTTGTATGTGATAGCCACATTCGTGAGGAAGACTGTAAACGAGATAAAAATACGGGAACGGGATGAAACGGGATATGCGCGTACAAAGTCGCGGGCAAAAGCTAGTAAATGTTTATAGGTGTAAATGTTTATAGGTGTAAAAGCGAACACTGTTTTCGTTTTACAGTTAAAGTTTAAAGAACTTAATTTAATTTTTACAGGACCGAAGCTGACAAATACGTTGAACTTGAGATTAATCCCTCAGCAGTTAAAGTTAATAGCAACACTAAGAAGGTTTCTGAAGGTGCGCTCACCTCTTACTGGGATGACATTGAGAAAGTCCCTCTCTTGCAATACTACACCCTAGCTGACGGTGTTCAAGTATTCAACATCAACAACGGAGCTATTCGTCTAGTGTACGACAGCCAGAGGCTGGTGATATTCACCGCTGACCACCGCAGCACCACCAGAGGTATCTGCGGACAGAGCTCTACCCAGACACGCGACGACTACTTGACTCCTTACGGTTTGGTCGACCTCCCGGAGCTGTACGGAGCATCCTTCTCACTGGACGGTGAGTTCAGCGACCCTAAGACCGCAGAGTTGAAGAAGGAAGCTAAACTGAGAGCGTACCTTCCTGTCACCAAGTACACCAACATCCTTCGCTCTGATGATGAGTGGAGCAAGATCGATAACAAGATCACTAAAGAGTTGTAAAATACATACATTCGACATTTAATCGTTTCAACTGATAAATTAATGTGCTTATGTATGTATATAAATCTAAGTTTTAAATTATTGCAATCAGTTTCTATACCAACATAAAATACATAACGACGTTTAGATAAGTATGTGTTTAGTATTATTATCTAAGTGAAAAATATAGCAAATACAAATTACAAAACGTTTTTTACCAAACAATCAAGTTTTATTTTGTACGAGTACCTATTAAATCAGAGCCAAACTTTGAAACCAACACACAACGCAGGCTTTCTCTGAACCAAAAGGCTGTTCGAAGTGTAGCCTGATCCAGGGTTGCGGAATTTGTTCGAAAGAGTCATCGCGGCCCTGGAACGCAGACGGCTTTAGGAGGAAGACGGATGGGTTTTAGTCAATAAGAGTTTGACACTCCCTTCCGCTCCGTCCAGAGCGCAAGGAGTCATTTGATGATTCCCAATCCATAAAAAGTGTAGCCTGATGTCTTACAATATTAGTAGTCATTAAGAATATTTGTAAACCAAGATATCGTTTGTTAATACAAGCAAACAATATCTTGGGGTAAAAATAGATCTAGGTAGGCTGGATCTTAGTACCATTAACATTAATTTTTGTCCAAGCTTACACCAGAACACTATCTAAAAGTTAAGGCATCTTTATTTACCTTAATAAATGTTAGGTCATGAAAGGTTTGCATGCAGCTGAGAGGAGTATGTATGTCAGAGGAAGTCTGTAGCACCAATGACCGAAAAGTTTTAATGTCATGTGATGTGGAGGAGCGACGCTTTTCTTGATGTTTTGGGGAATAGTTTTGAGTGTGAATGTAGCGGAGGAAGACCATATAAACGTTGTTCATGTAAGGTTGTCTAGTTGATATAGCTGTATCGATGGCGGTCTTCGATACAGCTATATCAACTAGACAACCTTACATGAAGTCACATGTCACAGAATAAAGTTGGTGGTAATCTATGGATTGTATGAAATATATTAAATGGCTTGAAAGGAGGTGATCAGGTGGCTGTTAAGTAAGTGCGAAAATAGATATTTTAAAGAAGAAAACAAACTGCGCCGACCCCAAATTAAATGGGATAAGGGCAGGCAAATTGTAGAACTACCTAAATAATGAGAATGAGGATTCATACCACAGTATAGTCTTCTTAACCCATAACATAACCGGTAGAGAATGCCTTGTTACATTGAGTCTGCCAATCTAATAAATTAGTAAATGTTATGTAAGTGCCCTGAATTCGCGAGCCTAGGCCACAGCAGACCACGTTAGACATGGTGGGACGACCTCGAAATCTTCCTTTGCAATTGGTACAATGGAACAATGGAAGGATCGGGACGAGGGCTTTGGCCTAGCAGTGGGACAGTTGAAGATATCATAATAATATATTATGTAAAAAAAATATATAGTCTACCTATGTCAGTAGTAACAGTTAACTTACTAGAAAAAAGAACTTTCCTACTGCAACGACGCGCACTGTCAATGTAAAATGTATATTAGGCACGTACGAATCACTCTACAATTAGCCAGTCTATTTTGTTAAATTTCACCATGAAAACATAGGTGAAGTGAACATGAAGTGAACTGCCGCTCTATACCGTATAACAACCTCGCCGTGTAAGTAAACTGTAACCATAGATGTAGGTTCAATGATTGCTCACGTCAACTAACGTGAGCTATCATTGAACCTACAGATATTGTTTGACAGCTCACTTAAGGTGACTACACTATGTTTTCGTATACAGCACTGTTATCAATTTTACACAACGAGACCCTGCCGTGTTTCTAAAAGCCATTCGTAGATTTTTCTAAAGGTTTGACAACCAGGCTTACTTATAGTGTGTCCACACGATACAGACTCTGTCTGCACGTACTTTGAACCCTGAAAAAAAATCTGTCCTACTGACATTTGTCTGCACACACAAAATTCTGTAGAACTTTGTAGAAGTCTGTATCGTGTGCACGGTCCTTTAGGGGTACAGCCTGCCAGGATTCATCAGGGTCATATTTAAAGGTATCTGATATTATATAAAAAAGAAACAATTGCAAAACAAAAAAAAACTCGTATAAAAAACCTGACCGCAATAAACGACCAAACAAACACTTTTCAATCAGTCTGATACAATAAATCCCTCCAACTGTATCAGCCTGCTTAAAAGTACCTTTAAATATGACCAAACACTTCTGAAACATTCTGTATATTATTATAAGAACGCGTTTTAAGAACAAAACTATTACTATAGGTAAGGGCTTGATTATAACAAGCCACCATTAATGGGGTTTTTTTTTTTTTTCTATATTTAAGACCTGCGATCAGTCGCCTAGACTATAATCAGGTGTGTTGCAAGAAGTTGGAGTTTGGAGAGGTAGAGCCACTGCTCCATCTCCCCTTAGTAAGGCAGCACATCGGCTCTCTTGAGTCTTCGAATTGGATTTGGCTGCAGGAGCATACTGGATAACGGGTTTGGGTGAGTTGTCAAGCGGTCCTTGTAGTTGGCTGAGTATCGTTTTGCTTCGTCCAAAATGGTTGGGATTTCCAGATACTCATGAATTTCTGAGGTGAGAGCATACCAGGGCGCCGAGGAAAGTACCCTTAGAATATTGTTTTGGGCTCTCTGCAGGCACATAATGTTGGATTTGCAGGCTGTCGACCACAGTTGGATTCCATATGTCCAAATCGGTTTTATTATGGAACAATATACCCTCAGCTTGTTGGATAGGTTTGGATAGGTTTAGGTTATTAATAGGTGATGCTGCGAAATTGATGCTCAACTTTCCCTCAACTTTGTTTCGAAAACAGGGGAACCAATCGACTTGCATAGGCACTCTTTCTAACTAAACCGATATGAAATCAGACGAGAGCTTTAATACCCAATTTTGAATACTAGGTTATCGCTTTGTAATGTTTTGCATTTAGAGTTTTGGAAATATTATCTTTTATCAGGTTAGGGGTCACATAATGGAGACGTGTCGCGGTTAGTATATAAGCCAAGGCGTGCCAGGTTTGTGCATCAGAAGTGTGCCTTCCCAGCAACACTGAACACGACCACTGCTGACCACTTGGAACCATGAAGCTGTTGATACTGACGGCGATTATCGGTGAGTACCTACTTGGCTTGGTATCATTTCTCTTTTTGATCAGGATTTACGCTGTGTTTATTAAATTTTGAAGTGAAAACTTCTTTAGCGGCGTTGTGCACTTTTTGGGATGGGTTAAAAAATGTTAAACTCGCGTCAGGACACGTGACCTGATCGAAAATTCGTAAGACGGAGGGAAAGTTCTGAAGTGTTAAATTTTTAATGTAATATAAATTGTCATGTTTGTGTACGATAGCGCAATAAATGAATATTGTATTTTACCACATAAATGATAGTACTTTAATACCGATAATTAAAGCAATTCATGCGAAACTATTCCCTAACCATTCCAAAATATCAAAAATGCACAACGTTAATGTTCAAGTTTTCACTTCTGCCGGCACTACCNTTTGGGCTCTCTGCAGGCACATAATGTTGGATTTGCAGGCTGTCGACCACAGTTGGATTCCATATGTCCAAATCGGTTTTATTATGGAACAATATACCCTCAGCTTGTTGGATAGGTTTGGATAGGTTTAGGTTATTAATAGGTGATGCTGCGAAATTGATGCTCAACTTTCCCTCAACTTTGTTTCGAAAACAGGGGAACCAATCGACTTGCATAGGCACTCTTTCTAACTAAACCGATATGAAATCAGACGAGAGCTTTAATACCCAATTTTGAATACTAGGTTATCGCTTTGTAATGTTTTGCATTTAGAGTTTTGGAAATATTATCTTTTATCAGGTTAGGGGTCACATAATGGAGACGTGTCGCGGTTAGTATATAAGCCAAGGCGTGCCAGGTTTGTGCATCAGAAGTGTGCCTTCCCAGCAACACTGAACACGACCACTGCTGACCACTTGGAACCATGAAGCTGTTGATACTGACGGCGATTATCGGTGAGTACCTACTTGGCTTGGTATCATTTCTCTTTTTGATCAGGATTTACGCTGTGTTTATTAAATTTTGAAGTGAAAACTTCTTTAGCGGCGTTGTGCACTTTTTGGGATGGGTTAAAAAATGTTAAACTCGCGTCAGGACACGTGACCTGATCGAAAATTCGTAAGACGGAGGGAAAGTTCTGAAGTGTTAAATTTTTAATGTAATATAAATTGTCATGTTTGTGTACGATAGCGCAATAAATGAATATTGTATTTTACCACATAAATGATAGTACTTTAATACCGATAATTAAAGCAATTCATGCGAAACTATTCCCTAACCATTCCAAAATATCAAAAATGCACAACGTTAATGTTCAAGTTTTCACTTCTGCCGGCACTACCGGAGTGCAACCCGTTGATTTTTTTATTGTATACCTTCCTTGTACGCTCTAAACAAAATGCCAGTCTATCAGAGAATTCGATTGTTGAAATGTCAAAGTATGAAGCATTGATCACGTGACATTTCATACATTTTGGTCGTTCTTTTTTCACCACGCTACCGCTAACAGAATTTAATTTGCTTAGAACCTCTGTTACCCAATAGGGTCGCTTTCAAACTTCGCCCATTTTTTATTTGTAAAGTTGAGCTATCTGGGATGAACCATTCAACAAACGGACGGTTTCAATAACGTATCTTTTAGCTATTTTACTTTTTAGCTTTGCTAATTAGCTGCCAACAGTAGCTGAAACGTCATGTTTAAAAGGCAACAATGACGTTTCAGCGACTGTTGGTAGTTCATTTGACAGTTGGTTAAAGGTTATTGAGACCGGGCGTACTTAATCACTGATAGTTATAATACAGCCCATATAACAAGGAGAAGCTCGTGGCTAAATAATAACAGCCGTTTGGTTGGATCTTCAAGGTTAAGCAAAACTTGCCGAGGTCGATTCGTGAATGGCTAACCATCAATGACATACCTAGATTTCTCGCAAAGCACGTCTCATTAAGCCGTTTGTCCCAGCACTAATTTGTAGATCTTTGACGGTTGTTTTTAGTTTGTTTTATTCAGTAGTAAATAATGTTTTACCCTCTACAGTCAACTAAATATGTGGTTATGATACTAATAGCTTAGTGTGGCCTGTCAGACAGGGAATTCATTGTTGTGTTTAGGCTGTGCATTAATTAATGGCCTGGCTAGCACGGAGCTGCTATTGAAATCATACGAACGTTTGCCTAAAAATATTATTTATTAAATTAAAATGGTTTACTTTAAAAGATAGCAGCTAGATACATTTACACCCCATAGATATTACCAACGGCAATGAAAACAGTAATCTGTGTGATTATGTCTGTCTGAGTATGCCTTTTGGGGTAAAGGCGGACTTCTTAAGGCTGCGTTTCCACCAGAGATGTGCTAGGCAGCGTAGCGAGGGATGTGTAACACATCCCTCGCTACGCTACGCAGCCTTATGTGTGTTTGGGCATGATGGAAAACATCACACGTTTAGTTGACTCTTCACGAGACCCGAAGTACGACCTTCCAACGACCAAAGAATATGCATGGCCATTGAAACAATGTGGCAAAGCAATTGCTTTGAAAAAGCAAGTGTTTTGGGCCCTTTTCCAATCGATTTCTTTGATGCTAAACAGTTGCTTCTCCACCAATATACTTCATTCGAAGCTAATGTCGCTGCCACTTACATGTACTTATACCCCCATAATACTCCTATATCCACTGGTTGCTATAGTACCTCTATTCCTGTTGTAATATAGAACCCGTATTAATTATATTCGTTTTATTACTTATCAGCTAAAACAGCCAAATATACTTTTATTATTACTTGATACCAAATGAAAAAATTGTGTAATTTGTAATTATTGATTTATAAAAACCTTTTGCACAAGTAAAAAAACACTGTACAAAGGCGGTTAATTACTTTTATGAAAGTCTTAAGCAAGTTTAATCCGGATCTTTACGTAACATAAATTATTTGTTTCAGCCGCGGTAACGTCGAGCCCGCTCACCCAGAGCAAAAGCTGGCCCTGGCAGGTCGGCAAGGAGTATTTATATGATGTGGACACCTTCACCTGGACCACATTCGACAACAGCAACAGCAATGGCAACGCCTTCAAAGCCCAGTTCATCATTCGCGTGGTGGCGCCGGGACAGCTACTCGCGAAGCTGAGCCAACCTTTGTATGCGCAGCTCCAGGCGGAGAAAGTTACCTACAGCGTTGAACCTTCCGACCTCAAGTTCCAGCCCATTCAGATCTCCGACCAACCTTTCGAGATATTCGTCGAGGGAGGTCGAGTTAAATCATTCAATGTCCCTCTCACCCTTTCCGTTGCTCACGAGAACTTGTTGAAGGGTCTAATCAGCGCTCTCCAAGTTGACATATCAGCTTTTGGTCATGTCGACAGCTTCCCTAACAGCTTCGACAAGGAAACCTTCCAAGGTCTCTTCAAGAAGGTAGAAACTGATGTGACTGGTGAATGTGAGACTCTATACACTGTATCGCCGGTTTCTGCGGAATGGCGTCGGGAATTGCCCAAGTTCTCCTCAGAGGAAGATCCCATCGAGATCATTAAGAGTAAGAACTACGGTTCGTGCAAGAATCGTGCTGCATTCTACTTTGGCCTGCCAGAGGGCGCCGTTTGGAATGGAATCGCTTACGAAAATGAAGAGAAACAGTTCATCAAACACACTTCTGAATCCCGCTTGGTCGCTGGCAAGCAGGGCACCATCTTCAAATCAGAAGTCATAAGCTCGGTCTTCGTCAATCCTCTTATGTTCGGCAAACAGAAGGCTGAAGTGTACAGTTACGTTAAAGTCTTCCTCTCTTCCGTCCAAGCGACGAGTGATGCTGAGTGGAACAAGCCTGCAGAGAGCCGCAAAATCAATTCGCTATTGTTTTCGATAAGCGAATCTATGTTCATTCCCAAGGTTACTGATCAGAGCATTGCTAACGCCCAAAAACTGCTCCAAGACTTGACACCTTTGCTGCAGACACCCAACCAATTGCCCAAAGCGGACTTTCTTTCAAAGTTCAACGTTCTTGTTCGCATCATCGGCTCTTTGAATTCAGAGCAGCTGACCCTGTTGACGAGCAGCGTCGAAATCGCTAAATCCTCGAAAAATGTCGCTAAGTCCGGTATGTGGATAATCTACCGTGATGCTGTTGCGCAAACAGGCACTGTTGCCGCATTCAGGGAAATCAAAACCTGGATCCTCACAAAGAAGATTCAAGGTGAAGAAGCCGCCGAGCTTATCTCAGGTATAGGTGCTGCTCTTCGCTATCCTACCAAGGAGGTTATTACTGAATTCTTCGACTTCGCGACGAACCCCGAAGTAAGGGAGCAGCAGTTCGTTAACAATTCAGCCCTATTGGCAGCAACCAAATTCATGCGCTTTACTGAGGAAAACATATTTGTTGTCGATACCGTTATCCCACGTCTCTCTAAATATCTGAAACAAGCAATCGAAAATGGAGACTCTAACAAGGCTCAGGTTTACGTCAGAGTTCTTGGAAATTTGGCTCACGCAGATGTCTTGCGGGTGTTTGCTCCATACTTGGACGGTCGCATTTCAGTGGGTAAGTATCTTCGCATCCAAATGGTTGCCAGTCTAAAGACCTTGGCCAACCTGAAGAACGAATCCGTTCGTGCTGTGCTCTACAGCTTCTTGAGAAATACTGCTGAGCCTTACGAGGTGAGAGTACTCGCTGCCCTGAACATCTTCATGGCTTTCCCTACCGCTGAGATGATGCAAGTAATGGCACACATGACTAACGACGATCCTAGCACGCAAGTACGCGCTGTTTTGGCAAACGGAATCAACTTCGCAGCTGGACTTAAAGACCCACGTTTCGCAGAGCTGTAAGTTTTACTTCTTTAAATTAAATACTATTGTAAATAAAACTAACTATAAACTTGGCTCATTGTTTGATGAGCTCAGTTTTAATTGCATGCATTAATAATTTCATATTATTCGCTTATAGGGTTAAGACTGCTCAATCGGTAAAATCAATCGTCGCCAAGGAGAAATTCGGCTACCGCATCTCAACCGACAGTATAATTGACAAGTACACGAGCGACGATGACCTCGCATTCTTCAGGGAACTGTCGTATGTTGGCAGCGAGGACAATTTCTTCCCTGTGTACCACAGGTCAGCCCTAAGAGCGAGGGGCACCGGCTGGACTGAGGAAAACCAGGTACGTAACGAAATTTTCTAATTCAAAGCTTGATATTTAACGTTGTAAACCTAACATTTTTAGTATTTTTTAAAATACAGAATAAATGGACCTCGTTCTTAGTAATCGAATAGAAGATATAAAAGAAGATTTAACGCAATCAATAGCTACCTACATACCCCCAAGAAAATAGAAATACTTGTTTGAAACTCCAGTAAAGACAAGATCGCTTTGATGTGCTTGTACACAAGAATATATCCATACACCAATCATTTTAAAAATTTCAATTTATGATTTCAGTTAACTTTGTCTGTAACGGGAGTGCAACAACTCCTGGACTTCATTGCAGAGACGATTTACGAACCGAACAAATCTAAGGTTGACTTGAAATTCTCCGCTAAGAAAGTAGCTGAAGCATTAAGCATCAAACGTGACGCTCGCAGTCCCCTTGAAGGCTCTCTCTTCCTTGAAATCTTGAACCAGCAGAAGCTTATCACCTTCAACGAAGCGGACCTTCAGCGATTCATTGTTAACACAGCTCAAAATATGGAGCTCTTATTTAAAGGAGTTGATGTCCAATACACTAAGGTGTTGAACCACAGACAAGCATACGTAGTGTTCCCTCTGGCTGCTGGTGTGCCCTTCTTCTTTGAATACAGTGAACCACTTGTGATTTCATTTAACGGCCAAGTCAAAGTCAAACTTGACAAGGGCAGTAAGGACTTAGCTGGATCTGTTAATAAAAACCTTGACATCACTTATGCCAAGAACTTAGACGGTAGTGTCGGCTTTTTGGATACCCTCGGTGATGTATATGCTACCGTTGGAGTCAGCAACAAAATCCAGTTCTATTTCCCTACCAATCTGAATACAGCGATTCTGCCAGGACAAATCAAACTGAACTTTGTGCTTCCTGAGCAAGACGCCACCTTCATTCACTTCAGCGTTTGGCCCTACACTAGTCTACAAAAGACGGATTCGCTACTGACCATTGCTGAGAACCCAACGACTAAGTACATTGAGCGTCCCGCTAAAGTTATCTCTGCCGATTTGAAGTTGGGTAACCTATTGGGAGTCTCCTTCCTGCTGTCAGGATACTCATACTCTTCAGACTTCAAAGACACCAGCAATCTATACAACACTGATATTTTGATGAACATTGGCACTTTGATGTACCAAAAGGATGTCGCTCTTACCGAGTTCAACTTGAAATATCTCGCCAAGGAGACCAACAACAAGGATATCGCATTCAACTTTTTCTACGGTGAGTTTACTCGTTGCTTTCTTATATATAAGTTGGTTGTAAAACTATTACAAAAACTAAAATGACTTCATCCTTTACAGACACATTATACAACCAGAAGCAGAGCGGTGAATTTGGACCAGCGTCAGTTCTCGCAAAGGAAGTCTTAGCGAACAGTGAGGCGCGTCGTGAGGAGATTGTCAAGCGTGCCGCGTCTGGCATCAAATCTGCTGAAGTGCAACTGTATGACTTCAGTGCCACCTTTAACGGAAAACAGAAAGTAGAGTACGTGTTCACCGCTGCTATCGCTGATAGTTTTGTAGACAACAAAGCCCAGGGTGCATTTTTCTTCAATGGCTGGGAGCAGATCAACGCTGTCTTCAAGGTGGTTAAACCCAAAATTGCTCCTCTCAACTTCGAGCAAGCTTTGAAAAATGAGATTAAGGTCACTTATGAGGCTGACCTGAAATACGGAAACTCCGACAACATTCATGTTCAAGGATTCAGCGAGCGCAGCGAGAAGTACACCGAGCAGCTGTCGAACGACCCCTTGGCAAAACAGTGCCTGCAAGAGACCAGCAAGGACAACTCCTACCAGAAGGATTGCTTCAAGATGATCGTGAAGGCTCACGCCCCTGACTACTTCAAGTTCACTGTTTCATACAAAGACCTCAGCGCTGCCTACCTTAACGAGACCTACAACACTTATGGTATTTTGAAGAAGATGTTCTCCTGGGAACAAGAAGAGGATGTGTCAAAGACCATTGATGATGGCAAAATGGAAATTGTGGTTCAGTCGTTCTACTACGACAATTATGAGAACTACGAATTCACATCCAAATACGGAGTGGTCCGCTTGAACAACGTAAAGGGCTTGGGCTACTACCCCTACACCATGGCTGTCTATGGACCCATCACTAAATGGGAACGAGCCTACAACTATTACTACGGCTACCAATACATGCGTAAGTTTTTTTAATCCGATATTCTGCCTAAATCTGTTTGTTGCATATCTTAGAATTGTTTCTATGTCTTCCATAGCATACTGTGCTGTGGACAGCAGCAAGATCCAGACTTTCAGCGGTCGCAGCTACGACTACAGCCTCACCAGCTCCTGGCACGCCGTGATGGTGGACGAGTCTAACGACGCCGGCAAGTGGACCGACCTGGTCATCCTCGCGAGAAGGCCAAGCGACAAACAAGAGGAGATCTACGTCTCCTACAAGTAAGAGTTTAGCTGTCTTAAAGCAAAGATTTAATAATTAAGTGTAGGCATTGCAAATTACTAACTTTCTACTAGTTGATCTGACAAACGTTGTCCTGTCAAACTGAATTAATGCCAAAATTCATAGAAAAAGCAGTTCCAGTTGCCCCGAATTTCTTAAATCATTTTCGTTTCATACCTTTTTGCGCCGATAACCAATTGTTAACCATAAATAGCCACAAGCAACAACAATATTTAACAACAAGAGGCATTTAATTTCATTTAAATACAATTGAACGTGACGAGTTTCATTACAACTATCGGCACATAAATTTAACTACAGACTAGTATTTCTTTTCAACTTTGGACTCAAATATGGTACAGCTTACCAAAGTATTACTCGGGAGACCGATTTCCTACTAAGATTTATTTTTTCCCTGTAAAGGACCCCAGCTGGCAAATACGTGGAGCTGGACATCAAGCCCTCAGCAGTGAAAGTTAAGAGCAACACAAACAAGGTGTCTGAAGGCGCGCTTACCACCTACTGGAACGACATTGACGATGTTCCTCTGTTGCAATACTACACCCTTGCTGATGGTGTCCTCGTGTTCAACATCAACAACGGAGCTATCCGTCTAGTGTACGACAGCCAGAGGCTGGCTATCTTCACAGCTAACCACCGCAGCACCACCAGAGGTATCTGCGGACAGAGCTCGACCCAGACCCGCGACGACTACTTGACTCCTTACGGTCTGGTCGACCTCCCTGAGCTGTACGGAGCAACCTTCTCACTGGACGGCGAGTTCAGCGACCCTAAGACCGCAGAGCTGAAGAAGGAAGCTAAGCTGAAGGCGTACCAGCCTGTTACCAAGTATACCAACATCCTCCGCTCCGATGCTGAGTGGAGCAAGTCTAAAAACTATTCTCACTAAGCAATAATAAGTAGGTATATGTATATTTTACTAACACCGGACAGACTACGATATCTTCATTGAAAAACTGAGTTAGATGAAATGTATAAAATAGTATTTATTAATTATTGATTAATGAAATATTTATTCAAATATGACAGTATAAATATACTTAGTTTAATTTTTTTTTGTATAATAGTAGAATATAGTAGGTACATACAACATAATATGTAGAATAATAACCGAATAATACATTGTATCGAGACATAAAACAATTAACTTAATTATTGAAGTTACAATAAAATAATTATTTCAATATTAATCATTGCAGTTTTACTGTCTTCTTTTTGACCTTCTATAATATTATTAATCCATTTATTTGATCTATGTACAATGTACATATTATTTACATTATTAAATATTTTAATGAAAATATAAAAACGAACAGAGTCCAAGGTACCTTCTAACTATACACGCTGTGTACTGCTCTCTGGATCAAGCCCAAGGGCTCAAGATCCAGCTACCCAACAAGAGCCTCCTCAGTTGTCGGTTTAGGCTCTTGGCAATGATGTCATTGGCCGTCACAATTATCGGCACAATGACTGATGTGTTCCCATTCTACATGTAAACAACCTCGCCAAGACATTTAGTTTGTTTATTTTTCTAAGCCTTCAAGAGGTTCTCGTCTCAATCATTGCGTGACGGTCTAGTCGGTCTATCACCACTAGTAGAGTCGAGTAGGGACTCCATTTTCCGCACTTAGACTCCTATTCGGTCCGCTGTGCGTAGTCTATCACCACTATATCAGGCTCTTTGGTAACAATAGTCCTGTCAGTGATGATAGACCGATCCCAATACAACATGCAATTACCATTTTCGAGCACAAATGTACATATAATATGTCCCAATAGTGTGGTAATTCCGATTCCAGAAGATTATTTAAGAGCAAGTTGGTGGATAATCGTGGCTACAAGGTTGTGTTTGTGCAAACAGTCTCTTTTAGCCAGACTAGAATAACCGGAAGTAATGTGGAAGATGGATTCCCCAGGCCGGTGACATGCCCGAAATATGTAAAAAGGTACCGTCTTTCACAAAATATTTCCGGTAGCTATCCGTAATCGCTTGTGATCGTGACTTCATCCATAATCGCCCAGACAAAGCTTTCGGTTTCTCCGAAGAAATCACCAAAACTCAGCCAGGCTACGGATGCTTGTTTCGGGAGATACCTGTTTCACATTTATCGGGAGGAAACGCCCGGGCGTCAGCACTATGAGGATCACCCGGAGTTCATGATGGAGCATACGGTGGACGACCTGTTTGGGCGGAGCACCACCGTATCCTCGTCGAGGGGATCAGCGGTGGCGACCTTGCGCGTCGGTCCAATCCATGGTCCGGAGAGAGGAGGCATGGGAAGCAATCACCTCCTTCTGCGAAGCAGTAATGCTAGCGAAGAAGGAGGCGGACCGCGTGAGGGAGAGAAAGAAAGAAAGATTTATTTATTATTTAATACCTTACTTAAAGACAATTTTTTTTTTTTTTTTTAAGGATGCGAAATCATCAAACGACTTCTTCCGCTGAGACGAGAGCCGCGGTGACTCTTTCGAACAAATTCCGCAACCCTGGCAGGCTCTGGCCCTAGCGGACCCCGTCTTCTATGCAGACATCTCATTGAGGCGCGCGTGAAACACAACGCGCCATCGACCCGGGCCTGGTGGTGATCGGACAGCGAGCCACCCAACGCTCGCCGTCCGCAGGCCTGTGCCTTTAGTGGCCGGGGATCGCCCTGCGACTCCCGACGCCCGGGGCGTCTTCTCCTGTAGCGGCGGTTGGGGCGAAGGCCTTGCCTTTCCCTCCTGAAACTCCAACCTGAAACCTTTATTCCCATCACGACTTTGATTGAACTGGTACTCTCTTAGTGTTTCTCAGATTCAGATATCGTATCACCGTGTCACGGTGGATGAAGCCAGCAGGAGGCTAGCGGTTAGCATGCTACTATAACTGCTGAGCAACTGCAACTTCTGAGCGTGACAGACCGAAGGTCGGCAAGCAGTTTGCGGGCTGCAGTAGCCGAGTATCATCGACGGGATTACTGAGTGAATTGCTCCCATTTTATTATGATTGTGAGTTTCAAAGCTTTAAAATTGTCCATATCAATTCATTGGTAGGATTCATAGTGATTGAATTAGATCCTTAATTTAAAGGCCCTTATAAAATTGTAGAACTATTGGAGATCGATATTTGTTAAAATCTTTGAGTAGGTACCACTAGAAATTACAAATATGCCCATGATCGTGTATGGAAAATGCCTGAATGTCCAGTTACTGTTAATGATGACATCAATGTTGACACTGATGATGATTCTTCTGATGCTGACATACTGTAGCTGAATTGACAAGTTGTCTATCTTGATGCTTAATCGGATGTCTATATTGACTCCTGGATTTGGATGTTAAACTTGACGATTATGCGGGTTGTCTATGTTGACGCATATGCGGGTTGCTATTCAACTCCAAATTATTTGTTGAATCCCATGATGTGTTTTCGGCTGGAAGACAATGTATTTTTATTAAGTGATTTCGTATACGAGTTATACAAAACTGTGTATAGGTACGTGGTATACGTACCTTTACATACTTTACGTACCGTACGTACCTTTTATGTGGTTCAAATAAATATACATCTCTAAGCTAGCCTGGAGGATATCACTTTGAGGGTATCACGAGGGTATAGCACGATGTGTAAAATATGCCTGGAGGTTGACTGTGGGTCAACACGAGTCGGGCGTCGGAGGAGGGCATACGCTGCCCTCTTCCGGCCCCCCTAACTGGGTCCAGAGGCGACGGACTTGGGGATGTCCGTCGCCCCCCATTCATCCGGACCCGAGGTGGCGGCGCGTGGTGTTCACGTGCGCCCCTCTTTGACGTATAGAGGGAGTCAAACACCTCACTCCCCTCGCCGACGCGAGGTGGCCCGCAGAGGCGGGCCGGCACCAGCCGGGGATTGCGGAAGTCGCATACGTTCCCGCGATCCCCGGCGTAGGTGGGAGATGGAACACCGGGGTGGTTTTAGTCAGTAAGAGTCTGACAGACCCCTCCACCCGCCCCAGGGTGGAGGATTTCCATGAGGATTTCACCCCGACATCAAAAACAAAAAAAAAAAAATGGGTCTACACGAGAGTTTAAAAAACGTAACGCTTGGCCAGTTTGTGTACATTTGAAACGTTGATCATTTCAGACGACGGAACCATGCAAGATTGATATCACGGCAGTGATGCAGTGATGCAGTTTCACGTTCCAGTTGAATCTCATGACGTTCAAGAAAACATTGAAATTATTCCAGAGGTGCCGATTCAACTAGCGCAGGATAATTCTCCGCAGCTCGATCCGAAATTACTATCAGCGCTGGGTGATACCACGGATGAACAGCCGATTTACTGAGAAAACATACACCATACTTTAGCATAAATTAGAAGATGCCTTACAAAAAAAAAGGACTTACCAAGGATCTCAAAGAAAAAATACTTAAAGAGTATCAGATACTGAAGAACTGCAGACTCCTTAGGGCGCCTACTTTGAATCCGGAAATTAAGGCCGCGATCTCAGAAATTATTATTAACCGTGATAAAAATATACAGTTGAAACAAGATCAACTGGGCCTCGGTATCAGCGCGCTTAATAAAGCTACCCAGCGTCTTCTAGGAGATGATAAAATTGAGGCTATTCAATTAAACTCAGGTGAGTGCAAAACTCATAACTCCCTTCTAAAGCTATTTGAGCTTCTAAAGCTATTGAGCGACAGGGATCGCTGATTAAAAAATCCGCTCAAAGGGGTCGCCCAAACACGTCAGTCTTTACCCGCACCCACAGCTGGACCATCGACAGCGAGGACTCGTTTCGGGAAACGGGACTGGCCCCGGTCGTTACGTCTCGGCGAGCAGGGGGGGCGGGGCGAGGAGGATATGCACGAGCAGCGACAGCATACCGGCGGCAGCCGACGACGACGCGACCTCGGGCTTCCCCCAGCCAGGGCAAGCACCGTGTCCAGACTCGACGCTAGCGATACAGGTACACGCAGGTCGTTTACAATATTTTTACGCTTGTTGGATGAACATCAATAGTAACATTACAATCTTGGACTGGATTAAAAATGGCTACGTGATACCGTTTTCTAAAAAAGTTTATCAACAAGTTTACGAATGAAGAACAGAGAGATACGTCTGTAGCGATCGACAACTTGCTACAAATAGGCGCGATACATGAATACGAGCCACGATCAGATTAATTTATTTATTTCAATATTCTATACTTACTTCAAAATTAAATGGCGGAAAACGATTTTTTTTAAACCTGAAATTGTTCAATAAATACGTAACCCAAAATCGTTTTAAAATAGAGGACTATAGAACAGCTTGCAAATTAATTCCTCTTAACGGCTTTATGGCCACGATTGATTTAAAGGAATCGTATGTATTGGTACCAATTAATCCATCACACAGAAAATATTTAAAATTTTAATTACATAATGAAGACGGTGAAATTTAACTTATGCACAGGCTTATCATCGGCACCAAGAACATTTACGAAAATCATGGGTTCAATCAGAGGTTGTGGCCCACCTCAGATATCGCGGCTGTTATATATCTCGACAATTTGTTGTGTATAAGCCATACATGACTTTTAAACTGTAACAGCATTTAGGATTCGTGATGAATTTCGAAAAAAGCTCTTTACAACCATCACAACAGACTAAATTCCTAGGCTTCAATTACAACACTAATAATATGTCTTTATCCCTACCGAATGATAAACGAATAGATATTTCAAAATTAGTTAAAAAATCATTCCTTTCCACGTTGCACTATTAAAGAGTTTGCCAGTTTAGTCGGTGTTGTTACATCCGCCTGTCCTGCAGTTAAATACGGTTGGGTTTAACTAAACATCTCGAGAGACAAAATTACTAAGCATTAAAGACTTATAAAAATACGGATCTAAACTTAGTCCTTTGCCTGTAATACTGATCTGGAATGGTGGTGCCAGAACATTTTTTCGACATCTACTTCCTTAGGACCTGAGAAGTTTCAACTAGCAATTTTTACAGACCTCCAGGTCAGGCTGGGGCGCATTTTGCAATAATGATAGAGTTAACGGTAAATGGAAGTCAACTGAGTTAGAATTCCATATCAACTTTTCATTAGAGCTGCTGGCAGTATTTTTTAGTATCAAATGTACGCACGCGACGTACGTAACTGTTCCATTCTATTACGTATCGATAATACCACAGCATTAAGCTACATTAATGGCATGGGTGGTATCCAATATCCCCATTTAAACGACTTCACACGAGAAATCTGGCGTTGGTGCGAAGAACGAAATTTATTTTTTACTGCCTCTTATATTAAAAGTAAAGATAATAAAGAAGCTAATGAATAATCTCGTAAGATATAAAACTTAAACTCTTGGATTAAGTATTTGATAAAATTATCACTGGTCTAGGCAAACCAAATATCGATCTATTCGCTTCTCGCACTAATGCCAAATGTCATCAATACGTATCATGGAAATCAGAACCAGATGCCGTAGCGATAGACGCGTTCACAATTTCATGGGATAACATGTTCTTTTATGCCTTCCCACCTTTTTCTCTAATATTTAAATGATTAGAAACAATCATAATAGATAAGGCTGAAGGCATATTTGTCTTACCCTATTAGCCTTCGCAACCCTGGTTCCCTCTATTACAAAAATCACTCACTTCAGATATGAAATTTAAAATTCGAAAATTAACAATATATGGCCTTCCTCTAAAGACCCACAAATCAAAGCAGGTACCCTGGGTGCAGCAAAGCTCTCAGGAACGCGTTCATAAAACGAGTTTACCTATGGCCTCTTTGGATTTAATGATGACATATTTAGCCAAGAACACATTGAAACAATATGGTCTGGCCTTAAAAATTGGTGGCAGTATTGCCTTAACAATGAAATAGATCCATACAAATATTGTATACCGTCAGTGTTATCATTTTTAACGGAACAGTTTCGGAACGGAAAAGGTGCAGCTTCGGCTCTCTTAATAGTTCCCGTTCGGCTTTAAGTTTACAATTTGGCGATGATTTAGGATCTCATGAGCAAATCAAAGGTTTATTAAAAGGAACCTATAAATTGAGGCTAAACATCCCAAAATACGCATCTACGTGGAACCCGCAAATAGTCCTACAACGCATCGCTCAATGGGGCCATAATATATAATTAGGTACCTTAAAAAAATATTTCACGGAAGCTTGTAACCGTATTAGCCTTTGCACAGCTCACATAGCGCAAACAATAACATCTATTAAAATTAAAAACATTGATATTTGTACTACATAACAGAGTCAACATTATAATTTCCGAAATATCATTAAAACATCTGGTGCCGGTCATAATCATCGCAGACGTTTGCTAAATTCTATAATCGTCCAGCGAACGATGATGCTTGTTTCCCAAGATCAGTTTTTCTCCCTGGTAAACAACCGGGACTTTATAATCTGCGATTAGAGTATTCATTTTATTTAATATTTATTTATTGCACACAATGTACACACAGTTACAGACTTAACTAAACTTTGTGAATACATTACCCTGTTAGGGCGCAGCAATCAACTTATAGCTAATCATAAAATAATTATCTTTAACAAAATAATATTCTTTATATAATAACAATAAAAGGAATACACAACACTAACATTATTATTAAGAACTATAGCTGTCAATTTTTGGGTATAAGTTTGGTTAGTTTTACTTAAAAAGTACTTAAGTATGTAGTTATTTTATAAATATTTGACAAAACTGTTGCTCTGTAGGTAAAAACCGTTATAAATAATATAATTTACAAAACATTTAAAATATATAGGTAATATGCTCTATTTTAAGGTAGTATCATCAAAAAATTCTCTAATTGTTCTCGATTTTTAAATAAATCTAAGAATGTTGGAGTATTAAATACTATCTAATTACAAAATTGATAATCTCTAAACATCTACATGACATGTGTGTATTATTTCTCTGAAGAATGAAACGTACGTAATATAATTGATGATAAAACGAACTTACCTGTAAGTGAAGTTCTATCCCAATTATATGAGTACGTTTCATTCTTCAGTTAAATAATAGACACATGTAGATGTTTGTATGATTTATGATTACGTACGTTTTATTGGGACTCATTAATGGGGACTCCAAACCCTGACGATATACCGCTCACCATCCCCTGCTCTTACATATATATATCTTCAGCCATACAAATGCATTTTAAATTGTTGGAACGCGAAACTTTTTGATTGTGTGATGGGCGAAAAATGGCCCTAATCAGCTCATTTTTCTTACAGTATTCTTAACCTAACAGTAGTGGCAATATGAGCCAGTATTCGACGAAGTGTGTTGAAAAAATATCGATAATCGTTATCATTCGTGTTTAAAAAAGAAGTTAGTTTAGAAGTAGGTAACATAATTATCAGTTTAGAAGTAAAACACAATAGTTAAATAGGAAAATAAATGGGTTATGGGTCATATTATGAAGAGATTAACTTTAGTTCTACATAATATATATAAGTAAGAGTGCTTGTGTTATAAAATCGGTAGTGTTTTGGCCCCATTCACACTGAAAACGACCACTGCTGAGCACTTGGAACCATGAAGCTGTTGATACTGACGGCGATTATTGGTGAGTCATTACTTTGTTGTGTTTACATCCATACTAATATTATATTAGTATTTATAGATAAGTTATGTAACCACTGCTTGGATTCGTGATTCCTTTCTATAATAGGACACAGGGCTGCAAATTGTAATCATGCGAGGGCCCAATATGGATTGGTCTATCTAAGTTGAGTTACTCGACTTCTGGTCAGGTCCACTGTGTGGTCAAATCTGTGCGGTCCTTTCCTGAAAAAGCATCGTTTTGGAATGTGAGGACTATGTAGGTGGTTATTTTAAGTGTAGACTCGTAATTATTGTCTCGTAGTTTGAGTTCTTTATGCCTAACCAAGTGTCCCGACTTTGGTACTGTTCGTCAAATCGTTGAGCTACTTAAAGTTCTAAGTTGAGCTGCACTCCAACTTCCACTCAAATATGTGTGGTCCTTTCCTCTGAATGAAATGAAATGTAATGAAAAAACCAGCAATGAAAAGACCGCCTTTGTACTCAATATGAACCTGATACTAAAAACCACACGTATCATATTAATGCGAAAATTATCTCAGGAGTCCGTTCCCGTTGGATAATTTAAGACTTTTCATCATCATCTTCATCATCATCATCCACAGCCCGACTTCGCCCACTACTGAGCATAGGCCTTTCTTCTCTTGTGCCAATCCCCACGTTCCTGTGCCAGCCTCATCCAGGTTCTACCCGCGATGGCAACAATGTCGTCCGCCCATCTCGCCGCCGGTCGACCAACACTTCTTCTTCCAGTCCTTGGGCGTCACTCGGTCATTGCCTTACTCCACCTATCATCACCGCGTCTTGCCAGGTGTCCTGCCCAGCTCCATTCAGTTCCGCAATTCGTTTTCCGATGTCGAAAACCTTCGAACGTCTTCGGATCTCGACGTTTGGAACTCTATCTATTAGACGTATGCCAGCATGGAACGCTCCATGGCTCTCTGTGCAACTCTCAGTCACGCCTGCGTGAGCGTCCATGTCTCAGCACCGTAAGTCATGGTGGGCAAAACACACTGGTTATAGAGGCGGGACTTCAGACATTGCGGAATTTTGGCAGACTTAAGAATTTCATCCAGGTCGCTAGAAGCGGCCCACCAAAGCTATATTCTTCTCGATACCTCCGTGTGTTGATGTTCTTTGCCAAATGAAAGGATATGGCCAAGATAAAAATTTAAGACTTTTACTCGGGCGAAACCACTGAAAAAAGCTAGGAAATAACAAGCAGCTATACAGGGTGCGGCTCATTTTTTACTATAAGAATATTTGCTCTATTTTCAAAAGCTATAAAGCTCAAATGACAACGTTTACTTCATCTAACAATATTTTACATCATCATCATATCAGCCGAAAGACGACCGACCACTTCTGGACATAAGCCTCCCCCAATTGCCAACACTACAACCACCAGTCCAGTGCGTCTCGCATTCATTGGCTGCCCGCGACCCTCACCAGAGTACCAATTCTACTAATTTTTTAATTTCGTTCGCATTCGCATGTCAATTTTAACTGTCAAAAATGTATGGAAATTAAGGTTTCTTTGACAGATTCTGAATGAGATGCAAATGTGAACGATGTTTAAAAGTGAGTAGAATTGGCCCTCAGGTCATCGGTCCACCTTGCGGGAGGCCTTCCAACGTTGCGTCTTCCGGAACGCGGTCACCACTCCAGAAGTTTTCGGCCCCATCGACCATCTGTTCTGCGAGCAATGTGCCCTGCCCACTGCCACTTTAATTTGGCGATCTTTCGGGCTATGTCGATACACTTGGTTCTCTTGCGGATATCTTCATTTCTGATTCGATCACGCAAGGAAACTCCGAATATTGCCCTCTCCATTTGGACTATTTACATATTTATATTTTTTTATTTCATTAAATGAAATTACAAATATCTTTGTAACGAAGCCTTTTGAAGTACTATTTCCTATATTAGATTTGATTTTTACAAACTATAGAAGCGTTTGCCTAAGTTTATGAATAACGTGAAGAACACGATGTATTATGTTATAACTACACTTTCTGTAACGTCCTTTTGATCTAATTAACATTTTTTATAACTATCATTTGATCTAACCGCTGAACAAAGAAAGGGAGGGAGGAATACCAAACATTACACCCCTAATAATATAAGTACTTATAACTAGATTTAAAAATAAAACGTTCTGAATCAGTTGAACCACCGGATGATTAATTAATATTAGAACAAAACCTTCGTTTGTATTTAACACCAGCAATTTGTTATAGCCGCGGTAACGTCGAGCCCGCTCACCCAGAGCAAAAGCTGGCCCTGGCAGGTCGGCAAGGAGTACCTGTATGATGTGGACACCTTCACCTGGACCACATTCGACAACAGCAACAGCAATGGCAACGCCTTCAAGGCCCAGTTCATCATACGCGTGGTGGCGCCGGGACAGCTCCTCGCGAAGCTGAGCCAACCCTTGTATGCGCAGCTCCAGGCGGAGAAAGTTACGTACAGTGTTGAACCTTCCGACCTCAAGTTCCAGCCCATTCAGATTTCCGACCAACCTTTCGAGATATTCGTCGAGGGAGGCCGAGTTAAATCATTAAATGTCCCTCTCACACTTTCCGTTGCTCACGAGAACTTGTTGAAGGGTCTGATCAGCGCTCTCCAAGTTGACATATCAGCTTTTGGTCATGTCGACAGCTTCCCTAATAGCTTTGATAAGGAAACCTTCCAAGGTCTCTTCAAGAAAATAGAAACTGATGTGACTGGTGAATGTGAGACCCTATACACTGTATCGCCGGTTTCTGCAGAATGGCGTCGGGAATTGCCAAAATTCTCGTTAGAAGAGGATCCCATCGAGATCATTAAGAGTAAGAACTACGGTTCATGCAAGAATCGTGCTGCATTCTACTTTGGCCTGCCAGAGGGCGCCGTTTGGAATGGAATCGCTTACGAAAATGAAGAGAAACAGTTCATCAAACACACTTCTGAATCCCGCTTGGTCGCTGGCAAGCAGGGCACCATCTTCAAATCAGAAGTCATAAGCTCGGTCTTCGTCAATCCTCTTATGTTCGGCAAACAGAAGGCTGAAGTGTACAGTTACGTTAAAGTCTTCCTCTCTTCCGTGCAAGCGACGAGTGATGCTGAATGGCAAAAGCCTACAGAGAGCCGCAACATCGATTCGCTATTATTTTCGATAAGCGAATCTATGTTCATTCCCAAGGTTACTGATCAGAGCATTGCTAACGCCCAAAAACTGCTCCAAGACTTGACACCTTTGCTGCAGACACCCAACCAATTGCCCAAAGCGGACTTTCTTTCAAAGTTCAACGTTCTTGTTCGCATCATCGGCTCTTTGAATTCAGAGCAGCTGACCCTGTTGACGAGCAGCGTCGAAATCGCTAAGTCCTCGAAAAACGTCGCTAAGTCCGGTATGTGGATAATCTACCGTGATGCTGTCGCGCAAGCAGGCACTGTTGCCGCATTTAGGGAAATAAAGTCCTGGATCCTTACGAAGAAGGTTCAAGGTGAGGAAGCGGCTGAATTGATCACTAGTGTAGGAGTCACTCTCCGCTACCGAACTAGTGAGATCATGGTTGAATTCGATAACCTCGCTACAAACCCTGTTGTGACGGAACAACAATTCCTTAATAATTCAGCCTTGTTGACAGCCACCAAATTATATAGATTTGATAAAAAAAGCTCGTGTGTAACCAAATTCGTCATTCCACGTCTCTCAAATGAACTTAAACAAGCTATCGAAAATGGAGACTCCAACAAAGCTCAGGTCTTCGTAAAGGCTCTTGGTAATTTGGCTAACGAAGACATCCTGAAAGTATACGCTCCGTACTTAGAAGGCCTCATTCCAGTAACCAAGTACCTTCGCCTCCAGATGGTTGCCAGTCTCAAGTTCTTGGCTAACCTGAAGAACGAATCCGTTCGTTCTGTGCTCTACAGCATCTTGAGAAATACTGCTGAGCCTTACGAGGTGAGAGTACTCGCTGCCCTGAACATCTTCATGGCTTTCCCTACCGCTGAGATGATGCAAGTAATGGCACACATGACTAACGACGACCCAAGTACACAAGTACGAGCTGTTTTGGCAAACGGAATCAACTTCGCAGCTGGACTTAAAGACCCACGTTTCACAGAGCTGTAAGTTTTACTCTTCGAATATTATAATGCTAAGCAAACAGTACAACGCTCCTATTGATACAACGTGCAATTTCAGTAGAGGAGCTTTAGTTATTGTTCGATGAGCTGTGATTGGAGATATTAATATTATGAACGTTATTTTTCCAGGGCTAAGACTGCTCAGTCCGTCAAAGCTTTTGTCTCGAAAGAGAAATTCGGATACCGCATCTCAACCGACAGTTTAATTGACAAGTACACTAGTGACGATGACTTCGCATTCTTCAGGGAACTGTCTTATGTTGGTAGCGAAGACAGTTTCCTGCCTGTTTACCACAGGGCAGCGTTGAGAGCAAGGAGTACCGGCTGGACTGAGGAAGACCAGGTACGTAGCCTGTTTGGATTTGTCGCAGACAACTAGTTAATAATTAATGAATAAAGATTTCATTTACTATAATAATTTAATTAGTAATTGTACATAACATTCGTTATTGTTATAAACAATTGCTGAAATATTTGTCTGCCCGTAAAACATCATTATTCTAAAATAACACCTTAAATGTATCGTGTTTTATGCATATAAAATATACTTATTCTTTAGACGTGTGGTCGTATGTTGTTTTTCAATGAAACCGCTAGTAGTGCAACTAAACGGCTTTTACAACCAGTTGTCGGCGATATCCATACTGTCTTAGCATCGACCGAGAAGGTCGCACAGAATGTGACTCAACGATTAATGCTAGACGGTTGAATGTAAAATAGATGTGTATTATTTCAGATAACCATGTCTGTATCCGGTGTTCAACAGCTCTTGGACTACATCGTACAGTTAATCTACGAACCTAACAAATCAAAGGTTGACTTGAAATTCTCCGCTAAGAAAGTGGCTGAGTCACTTAATATAAAACGAGAACCTCGCGATCCTCTTGAAGGCTCTCTCTTCCTCGAAAACAACAACCAGCAGAAGCTTATTACCTTCAACGAGGCAGACCTTAACACTTTCATTGCTAGCATTATTCAAAACATGGAGAAATTACTCAAAGGTGTTGATGTCCAGTACACTAAGATTTTGCATCAAAAGCAAGCATACGTTGTGTTCCCTCTGGCAGCTGGTGTGCCCTTCTTTTTTGAATACAGTGAACCACTTATGTATTCAATTAATGGCAAAGTTAATGTCAAACTTGAAACAAGCGGAAATGTCTTAGCCGGATCATTGAATAAAAACCTCGACATCACTTATGCTAGAAACTTAGACGGCAGTGTCGGCTTTTTGGATACCCTCGGTGATGTTTATGCTACCGTTGGAGTCATCAACAAAATCCAGTTCTACTTCCCTACCAATCTGAATACAGTGGCTTGGCCAGGACAACTCAAACTGAACTTTGTGCTTCCTGAACAAGACGCCACCCTCATTCACTTGAGCGTGTGGCCCTACACTTGTCTGCAAAAGACAGATTCACCACTGACCGTTGCTGAGAGCCCATCGACTAAGTACATCGAGCGTCCCGCTAAAGTTATCTCTACCAATTTGAAGTTGGGTAACCATGTTGGTGTTTCCTTCCTGCTGTCTGGGTACTCATACTCTTCCGATTTCAAAGGCACCAGCTATCTTGACAATACTGATATTTTGACGAATATTGGCACTTTGATATACCAAAAGGATGTCGCTCTGACCGAATTCAATCTGAAATATCTCGCCAAAGAGACCAACAAAAACGATATCGCATTCAACTTTTTCTACGGTGAGTCTCGTTGCTTTCATAAATTATGTAGTTATAATAAAACTATTGCAAAAAATAATACGATTTCTTCCTTTACAGACACATTATACAACCAGAAGCAGAGCAGTGAATTTGGACCAGCGTCAGTCATCGTAAAAGAAGTTTTAGAAAATAGTGAGGCGCGCCGTGAGGAGATTGTCAAGCGTGCTGCGTCTGGCATCAAATCTGCTGAAGTGCAGCTGTATGACTTCAGTGCCGTCTTTAACGGGAAACAGAAAGTAGAGTACGTGTTCACCGCTGCTATTGCTGACAGTTTTGTGGACAACAAAGCCCAGGGAGCCATTTTCCTCAATGGATGTGAGCAGATCAACGCTGTCTTCAAGGTGGTTAGACCCAAAATTGCTCCTCTCAACTTCGAGCAAGCTTTGAAGAATATGATCAAGGTCACTTACGAGGCTGACCTGAAATACGGAAACTTCGACAACATTCATGTTCAAGGATTCAGCGAGCGCAGCGAGAAGTACACCGAGCAGCTGTCAAACGACCCCTTGGCGAAGCAGTGCTTGCAAGAGACCAGCAAGGACAACTCCTACCAGAAGGATTGCTTCAAGATGATCGTGAAGGCTCACGCCCCTGACTACTTCAAGTTCACTGTTTCATACAAAGAAATTAGCGCTGCCTACCTTAACGAGACCTACAACGCTTATGGTATCTTCAAGAAGATGTTCTCCTGGGAACAGGAACAGGATGTGTCGAAGACCAGCGATGATGGCAAAATGGAAATTGGTGTTCAGTCATTCTACTACGATAATTATGAGAGCTACGAATTTACATCCAAATACGGAGTGCTCCGCTTGAACAACGTAAAGGCTTTAGGCTACTACCCGTACGCAATGGCTGTCTATGGACCTATCACTAAATGGGAACGTGCCTACAACTATTACTACGGCTACCAATACATGCGTGAGTTTTTTTTAATCCGATATTCTGCAAAAAAAAAAAAATTGCATATTTTACAATTGTTTTTATGTCTTCCATAGCGTACTGTGCTGTGGACAGCAGCAAGATCCAGACTTTCAGCGGCCGCAGCTATGACTACAGCCTCACCGGCTCCTGGCACGCCGTGATGGTGGACGAGTCCAACGACGCCGGCAAGTGGACTGACCTGGTCATCCTCGCGAGGAGGCCCAGTGACAAACAGGAGGAGGTTTACGTCTCCTACAAGTAAGTGTTTAGCTTTCTTTATACATTTAAAAAGTTTAAATAATGAAGAGTATCTTTCCACTACCTGATCCGACAGATGTTGTCCTGTCAAAGTGTCAAAGGTAAATTCATGTAAAAAGTTTCCCTGCCACTTCCAGTTTTCACAAATTTGTAAAATGTATGAAAACATATTTGAGAACTGTACTGAAAACTGGTTTTACTTTCAACTTGGCACTCAAATGCGGTTCAGAAAACTATAATTACTTACTAAAATCAAAGATTGATGTCCTAACGACGATTTTTTTTCTTTTTAAGGAGTGCAGATGGTAAATATATTGAGCTGGACATCAAGCCCTCAACAGTTGAGGTTAAGAGCAACGCAAACAAGGTTTCTGAAGGTGCGCTTACCACCTACTGGCATGACATTGACGATGTTCCTCTGTTGCAATACTACACCATTGCTGATGGTGTCCTCGTGTTCAACATTAACAACGGAGCTATCCGTCTAGTGTACGACAGCCAGAGGCTGGCCATCTTCACAGCTGACCACCGCAGCACCACCAGAGGTATCTGCGGACAGAGCTCTACCCAGACCCGCGACGACTACTTGACTCCTTACGGTCTGGTCGACCTCCCGGAGCTGTACGGAGCATCCTTCTCACTGGACGGCGAGTTCAGCGACCCTAAGACGGCAGAGCTGAAGAAGGAAGCTAAGCTGAAGGCATACCAACCTGTCACCAAGTACACCAACATTCTCCGCTCCGATGCTGAGTGGAGCAAGGTGGATAACTATTCTAACTAAAAAATATATTATAGTTGTGATTTCCGAAAGACATCGCAGATAGAATATGCAGGTTGTAAAATTAAGTATTTGTGTTTTGACAAAACTATGTATTAATAATATTCATATATTTTTTCGTGTCTCAAATCAATAAAACGCATAATCTCAAAATATTTCACCAAAATATTGCTAGTATCCTTTCCAAACAAGAACTACTCGAAATCACTATACAGGAGTTAAAAGAAGTAAATAATGATCCAGATGTAATATGCCTATCTGAAACTTTTATAAAAAAAGGCAATGAAAATTATGTCAAAATATATGACTATGAAATGGCTGCTAACTTCTGTAGAGAAAAACAAAGGGGTGGTACTTGTATATTAGTTAAAAAAGGATTAAATTATAAAGAGCTGTCATGCGTAAGAAGCTATACTATACAAAACACCTTTGAAGCTTGTGGCTTAGAGCTAACGTGTAATAAATTAATAGTTTTATGTGTTTATAGAACACCTCAGTCCGATCCGAACCATTTCTTAACAAAATTACATCAACTTTTGAACGATTTGCTAAAGAAATATAAATACAAGGTTAAAATTGTTGTAGCCGGAGACTTTAACATAAATACACTAAAAAAAGGCAATGTTACAAATCAGTTGCAAGACTTGGCCAACAATTATAACTTAAAAATTCACATCAATGTTCCCACACGTAAATTATCTTGTATTGATCATATTTTAAGCAACATTGCCGACGCAACTGCAACCGTTTTACCTCTGCATCTTTCAGATCATGACACAGCACAAATGTTAAGCTTTCCTACTAAATATAAATTACACAAAGCAACAATTTACTATATTTATAAAAGAGATTATAACGTAGACAATATCCGAAAATTCAAAGAATGCCTGCAAAATCTTTCCTGGTCTGACATCTATAGAAACACTGATGCGAATACCGCATTCAACGAGTTTCATGAACTGTTGTGCCTATTCTATAACCTCTGCTTCCCCAAGGTAAGAGTAAAGGTGAATACTAATAATAAAAAAAAACAAAAGTGGATAAGCAAAGGATTAAGACAAAGTTGCAAAACCAAAAGGGAACTACGATATCAATACTACAAAAATAAAAACTCATCTAATAAAATTAAATATTATAATTATTCCCATCTCCTAAAAAAATGTATCTATGGCTCAAAAAAGAATGCAAACATTAAATATATTAATGCACATGACAATAAATGTAAGGCTACTTGGACTGTCATTAAAAACGAAATAAATAATAATACTACCGACAAAGACAACATCGAAACCATAAAACAAAACGATACAGTAATAACTGACCCCGCAAAAATAGCTTCTGCATTCAACGACCACTATGTAAATTCAACGCCGATATCTTTGGAAGTCAGTGCTCGACAAAGCTTTAGAAAAAATATTTGTGTCAACTCGATGTTTCTCATACCAATGCTGGAAAATGAGGTACGACTGGAAATAATGTCTCTGTCCAACACCAGATCAAAAGGCTATGACGAAATAAGCACCAAAATCATAAAAGCCTGCTGTTATGAACTGACAAGTATTCTGACTCATCTAATCAATATGTCATTCTCTGATGGGTCCTTTCCTATGAAACTCAAACNGACGAAATAAGCACCAAAATCATAAAAGCCTGCTGTTATGAACTGACAAGTATTCTGACTCATCTAATCAATATGTCATTCTCTGATGGATCCTTTCCTATGAAACTCAAATGTCTATAATAAAACCAATTTTCAAAAAGGGAGATAAATCTGAAATCAATAACTATCGACCTATAACTTTAGTACCTATCTTGTCTAAAATTTATGAAAAATGCATGTATAAAAGACTTGTTGAATATTGCAATAAATTTCAAATAATAAGTAATGATCAGTTTGGATTCCAGAAGAACAAATCCACTTCATTGGCCATTTTCTCTCTCATAAAGTCAATACTTACAAATGTTAACAACAATAATCTGACTACTGGACTTTTTTTTTTATTTATCTAAGGCTTTTGATATGGTATCACACGACATATTGATAGATAAATTAGAGTCGATTGGGATTAGGGGTCCTGCCCTCCAGTAGATAGCATCCTATTTAAGTAACAGGCAACAATGTGTCATTATAATTAAAGTTAATAACAAAAATAAAGAAATGATACCCTACACATCAGAATATATGCATAATAAATATGGTGTTCCGCAAGGAAGCGTACTAGGCCCAATATTATTTCTGATATACATAAATGACATCATAAACATAACCAAGCACAAATGCGTCTTATTTTCCGACGATATATCTATTATAATGACATCTGATAAAAAGAAAAATACCATTAAAGATCATGAGCTTGACATTAATAACACTATAGATACACTACTCCATTGGCTTAACATAAACCGTCTGAAAATTAATCTAGATAAATCCGTTTACATTCAGTTTAATCAATCGAATAATTATAAAAATAACATCAAACTTAACAATAATAAAATTAAAGAGGTAACACATACAAGGTTTTTAGGCGTAGTAATAGATAAATTTATTAACTGTAAAGAACACGTGGATATTGTAAGCTCTAGGATTAATAAGTTTGTATATGCACTCAAACAAGTAAAAAATGTTACTAACATAAAAACTGCCGTTACATCGTACCACGCTTATGTAGAATCATTACTACGCTACGGTCTTGTAATGTGGGGTAATAGCGTCGATCTGAGTAGAGCATTTGTTGCTCAAAAAAAGTGCATAAGAGCAATGTATGGACTGCAACCTGATGACTCATGTCCACCAATTTTTAAAAAACTTGCTTTGCTACCGCTGCCTTCCCTATATATCTATGAAACATGTGTGTTCGTAGCCAAGAATAAACAGCTAACGATATTTGCCCACGGAACAGACGAGATCCTCATAAATTAGTATTTAATCATTTGCCTAGGCTTAGCAAATACAACAAAAACTGCCTAGCAATGTGTGTGCGTATTTATAACAAAATACCAAAACATTTCAAGGAAATTAGTATAAGGCTGTTTAAGATGGAATTATATATAACTGGTTAAACGATGATTTCTATAATTTAAAAGAGTTTATGGAATATAAATGTTGATACATTTAATTCCTATTGTAGGTGGTTTCCTTAAAATTTTTGCATGCTATAACTTAGCAAAACATGCTTGTGCCTTTTTTATTTACTTTAATACATGTTATACCATGTTTTATGCAAATAAATGATTATTATTATTATTCTCTTTATTTATTTTCCTTACATACTAATTTAAATTTTTAAATATTTCTTTAAAAAAAGATAAAAAAAAATAAAAAATAAATAAAAACATTTAAAAATATAAAAAGTAGTAGTCCGCCGGTGTCGGGAGCAGAGTCCAAGC
>NDFZ01004828.1:0-51757 GCA_002192655.3 Mamestra configurata
AAAAATAAGTGTCAATCCACATCCTGATAATCCTGTTTGCCGGTATGTATTGTTTTATATGTTGCTATACTTCAACGTGGACAATCAAGTACTTGTGTCTTTAACCTTGATAGTATACACCTGAAATTCTAAAATAAAATATCTGTAGTAACATAGGCGTTTCCTTAGTATTTGGGTAACTCAGACAAGCAAAGACGGTATTGGTTTACGATAGTTTTATATATATTATTTAGGGTTCCGTACCTCAAAAGGAAAAAACGAAACCCTTATAGGATCACTTTGTTGTCCATCTGTCTGTCTGTCAAGACTCATTATCTCGAGAACGCGTGGTATCGAGTTGACATTAAAACCATATACTCAAGTCTACAGCCCCTTGAAGCCGTGAAAAAATCAATCTTCTAAGTTAACGTTAAAAAAAGATACGGCCGTCTTTGCTCCGATTTTTGCGCATTTTTTGACGCTCACAGGGAATCAAAACCTGTAGGGTACTTCCCGTTGACCTAGAGTCATGAAATTTGGCTAGAAGAAAGATCTTACAGTACAAGTACAGGAAAGTCCGAAAATTGTGAATTAGTTGTTTTATCATATAAAAAATATTTTTAGCGGTTACAAACTTATATTTTCGGTTGAAGAATTAATCGTTCGGAACCCTCGGTGCGCGAATCTGACTCGCACTTGTCCGGTTTTCACATTATATAACGAGCGGACAGGTTTGGCTGATTGAATACCTCACTTCTCTGTCCAGCCCTGCTCCTTTAGTCAATTCTTTCTTTACGTTTGTTTAAGCCGAGTGGTCAGTGTTTTCTAGTCTCTGAGACTAATTCGGAGGTTAAATAAGTCTCTTGGTGGACCCGTAAGCAAAACAGCACGATAATTTGAGTGAATCTGTCCAGACACTGCACGCATTTCTATCAGAAATTCTCCATTCATCCACATCTATGTTCTTTGTCTCGCAGGCGTACGGTTTCTTCGGATGGCGGGTGGCTAGCGGCTGGCGCTGGCTTCGAAGGGCGCCAGTACGAGATCATCGTCAGCAGCGTGGCGGTCCAGTCCAGCAACTTCAAGAACATTACACTCGCAGAGGTACGTTCCGCAAACAAAATCAAACGTTGCAGATTAGGCTACATAACAGCACTTTGGATATCAAAATTGTAGAAAATACGCCTGCCTTTCCAGATTTATACGCACACATCAATCACCATTGAGTCGCCGATCAGTCACTGGTTGTATATGGATGCCTGATTGATAGACGAATTTATTTCATGTGGTCGTTTGTTGTCGTGTTCATTTGAGTTCGCTTCATGTGGACGAGGCACGAGTGAGAGGAAAGTACTTCACTCGTTCATCACCCCCACAAAACGTCTCAGAATACAAGAGTATCTCCGCCACTGTCCTGAACACCCTGACAATAAGCTTTGAAAAGGGTTATTTTAACCCGATTAGTACAACGGTAAAACCTGCGAGCCNAAGAGTATCTCAGCCACTGACGTGAACATCCTGACAATAAGCTTTGAAAAGGGTTATTTTAACCCGATTAGTACAACGGTAAAACCTGCGAGCCAACATATTATTCCCTCTGACCGCCAGTGCCCTGCTCTCCCTCTCTATATCCGCATCATCTTTAAGGTCGCCGGTAAGTAACCTGGGGCACATCCCCAAGTACTTAAAACTATTTACTCGCCCTATACTCAAGCCATTCAGAGTAAAACGGCGGCCTAAAAAATCATGTATTCACACTTTTTTACATTATAAACGAGTCCGTGTGTAGCTGCATAGTTCTCGCATACTCTGAACTCTCTCTAATAGATCCTGTAGTCGGTCACATCAGGTAGCTGCCAAATGAATATGTTATGTCAAATGATAAAAAATAATTTATTATAATTTTGACTTAGAGACTATACTTTGATTTTGGCTAGTCATTCAGATGATTATATATTATTGTAATATTATGTATCTACCTAATGTTCTGCACACTGTTTATTGTTTGAATAATAAATAAATGAAATGGAAAAAAAAAAAAAATTTTTACGACTCCAAAGAAAATTTTGTATTTTATACAAATTTTATTTTGCCTAAATTTGATTCTATATTATATTAACAGGCGGCTAGCGCGGAGTCCAAAAAAGGCACGAGTGGTGAGANAAAAAAATAATAATTATTTTTACGACTCCTAAGAAAATTTTGTATTTTATACAAATTTTATTTTGCCTATATTTGATTCTATATTATATTAACAGGCGGCTAGCGCGGAGTCCAAAAAAGGCACGAGTGGTGAGAACCCGGCCTTGAAGTGGAGCCAGAGGATCGTGAAGCCGGAAATGGTGCCCATATTACACCCGTGAGCATTTTATATTAAACTAGAATTCGCATCATGAAACAAACGAACACATATTTTGTAAAAAATATTACAAAATATGTGTTCGTTTGTTTCTAAGGACAAACAAACGCCAAAACGGACCGACGTATAAGTACAGTAATAGTTTGCAAAAAGAAAGTAAGTAGTCATGGGCATAAAGTGGTGTCGCATGTCGCGGCTAAAATTATATCGAACTAGTGGCCCGCCCGCCCCACCTTAGCCCGGATATTATATATTTTTAAATAAAAATTTTCTTTCGTAAGATCCTTTTCCTGACAATAACAAACACAACAAAAAAACAAATTAGCGAAATTGGTCCAGCCGGTCACGCGTGATGCACTGACCAAGGGAAATAGTTATTAACTTTATATTTATAGATTATTACGATATCATTTTAGCCCATCTGGCGTTGGGTTAATTCCATGACCAAGTCAACTGTGTATTTTAAGTTGATTTTTAAAACATCGGGGACCGCGCGAGTTCGCTGGAAGGGGTTTTTATTTTAGCATCGTGTCTCAACGTTTCATTTTTTTATACGAATTTGTATCAAAGTACGGGGGATAACTTTTAAAATAAATTACTTTTTAAAGATTACTATTTTATTTGAAATTACAGTAGTACCTACAATTTAAAATAAAATTAAAATCTTAATCTTTTTATTCACCGAGCGCGCCGCTCATGCTACATCGCGCCTTCCACTGGCCGCGTCGCCACATGCACGTGATGCCCGTCATCTCGACTGCCAATCCTGTAACTAGCCGACAGACCGGCTATCCTGTGATGATTAAAATTATTATCCGAAAACGTACCTTTAAAACCCAAACTTAATGGTGCGTCCACTCGATACAGACCTCGAGACAAGGTTCCATAAACTTGTATAGAATTTTATCTGTGCAACAAAGCAATGCAAACGAATGTTGGTGCGATAGAAATTTTTATTTTGCGCATTTGCAACCATATTATATAATACTTCATTTTGACAGGAATTCTCAAAGTTCAAAGGCTGTATCGTGTGCCCACTGTAAGGTTCTGTTTCAGAAATCAAATTAATTACAAGTGTTATAAAATTTTATCATTTGAAAAATTTGTTTCAATATGGTACGTAAATATTTTGCCTGACGCACCAAGTCCGTTTTTCCTTCGAACCAAGTTCTATTGCAAGCAGTGGACTGGATGTGTGTGGTATGGTACGTACCAAATGAAGTCGTCTGTTAACATTATGGGGAACATGCACGGCATAGATTGTGAACATTTTACCTTATAAATACTTGAGAATACTATTATGTGTTCAGAGTGGAGCTGAGCTGCATCTTTGCGCCGGCGATGTTCCAAGGCGGCGTGCTGACGTGCGGGCCGGCCGTGGAGCTGAACCTGGTGTCGGACTGCAGCCTCGAAGTCAGCGTGGCGCAGCTCGTGCTGCTCAAACAGTTGGCACTCGATTTCCGCGAGGCCATGAACGATCTCAGGTTAGACCTACCAGAATCAATCAACATTAGAAGGTTTAAGTTTATTTTTTCAATTATCGGCTAATCTCAATACTATGTGCAATTGTTAAACTCATTGAAAAACTTATTTACCTCAAGCTTGACCCTTTCATTCAACAAAATTGAATATCTGAACAACATGGTTTCGTCAAACTAAAATCAACCATTACGATTTTTTTTTGTTTTTGATAATAGTTTGCTCTTGACTCTAGGTCATAGCTGACAAAGTCTACGATGGAGCGAGCTCACCCAGAAAAAGCCTGTTCACTCTCATTTTGCAGAGATTAGGGTTGTTTGCTTTCGGAAACACAGTCGCAGGCAGAGAGTTCCACTCCATTTATTGACTTTTACTAAACTTTTTATTTAATAATATGGATGAACAGACACAAACGGACAATTTTGCAATTTACACGGACTTTAAACAGGCGTTTGATAGGGTGGACCATGAAATATCTGAACATTTTTTTTTTTTTTGGGAGAAAAATCAGTTGCATGGCAAAAATAAAATACAAGAAATCCACAAAAATAAAATGACAAACATGTAACCTACTGCAATGTCCATGGAATACAGAAGTGAAGGACTGTAGTAAGAGAGTTTGTGATATTGGCGCTTACATACGCTGGGAGATAGGAGCCAGGGGCTTGCATTCATTAACCTATCAACACCCATGCACCCTTAGCGCTATAACTACAACTTTAAATGAGTGGTGCGTTCTAAAAGACGATTTCTGGCCGCCAGGTGGGTCATGTCGACATTGTTCGGAAGGTTACGAGTCACCACGCAGCGTAATGTGCCGCCAACAGTCACTTCGTATGCACTACTTATAATTCGCCGTTTTGTAACAAAAAAATATAAGTGTTTAGGTTAAAGCCTTTTGCCTGATAAACAAATAATAATCATTATATTGTCAATGTTCTGTTGATTAACAGGTTCATCGACGGGAGCGTTGTGATAGAGGAGGACGACAAGCACGGCGTGTGCCCGTACGCGATGTTCATCATGTCCGAGACCGACACGCCCAGTGACACCACGCTCTTCGAGACCATTGTCACCGGTAAGATTTTTATAATGTTTAGTGTCCAGTGTAAATTTCGCCGGGGCACGAAAACATTTTAAAAAAATAGCCAACTATAAGCGTTATATTTAAAAAACGTTAGTAAATTGACGTTTATGACAGATTTTATTTTAATTAGAAGACTACATTACTAGGGAAAGAATGCCTGAAATGGATCATTCAAGTATTTTGGCTTTTTAGTGCCATCGTGATGTGAGATACGGGGCGTTACATGACAATAATAGCTATCCGTTTTTTAGGACTAATTCCAAGGCAATATAATTTCGTAGTACGGTTGGCAAACGCATGCGTCGCCTGCATTGGTAACAGAATGCAAACGCACTTGTACCGTGGATGGGTGTCCATGCAGAATATACCTCGGTATGCTAGCCGCAAAACTTGTATTGCATTGCGTCTTCAGCTGCCAACTTTCAACACGATGTATTCGTTTTTTTAGAAGCCTGTGAAGCACACTTGCCTAAAAGTAACCGGGGTTAGAGCTATCCATATTTAAGTCAAGCGTGAATAGATTGTAACCGGGGTTAGAGCAATCCATATTTAAGTCAAGCGTCAATAGTTTGTTTCTAGGCAAGCGTGCTCCACCGTCGACACCCGCATGCCGATTCTGTAAAATTAGAGGATTTAGGTGGTCACTTAGGTGAAGTGAGTATGCAGTGACCTGCCAATCCAACTGTTGCGAAGTAGTGACAGCTCACTTCTGGATCACGTTACCATCACCTTAGATTTCACGGCGAGATGTTTTCAGATTCGCTCTGCATGTGACATATTGGTCATGCGCGAACGTAACGCGGCAGATAATGAGCCCTTTTTATATGTTGTTACAGAGACCAAAGCGACTGGCATCCAAATTCAGGAATTTGGACGCATGGCGTCCGACTCCGGCGTGGAGACGCTTGCCTCTTCAACCAAGACCAAGATAAGTGATGAAGCGTGCTTGCGGAAGTCGCTCTCGGTCGTATTCATGGAAACGTGAGTAAAAAGAACATATAGTATCCTAGACCTTGATCTCGAAATTCACCACCCTGCGGGGCTTAAACGACGATGCAAAAGGTGGTAAACGAATGCCCAGTGTTGTTAGATTGTAATTGTATTCAGCGTTTACATGAAATTTGTGTGAAATATTAAATGTATTCGCGTTATAAATATTGCATACATATCGATAAAACCATAAAGATATTTTGTTTTTTCCGAATTGGCAAATTTCCTTTTTGGAGCGGCCGTGAGGCACGCACATGAGTCTTTAAGATATTAATGATAAATTATATTTATTTTGTAAGTAGGTAAACATAACACTTTTAAACGTCAATCTTTTTTGGTCATTTTTAAACTAGATGAGGCCGGTGTTTTCTAGCTGACTATCCTGAGAAGAAACACCGAAACAAACTCAGAGGTCAAAGTCTCTTTTAAAGTCCATACAATCTGTACTGGTCAAATCATATGAGAACCATGTAGGTTAATGTCTGAGGAGGCCTTTTGAGGAAAGTGCCACACAGATTTGAGTGGCAAGTCCACTCCAAACAGTGCAAGCATTTGTCAGCTATGGTGTAGCTCAAACTTAGAACTTTAAGGAGCTCAACGATTTGACGAACAATACCAAAGTAAGGACATTTAGGTAGGCCGCATAAAGAACTTAAACTGCCAGACTAACATGAAATGATCCCCTATTGCGATCTATTATTTATTAATTGCTTGTTCGTAGTGTCTCACTGCTAGATACAGGCCGCTCTCCAGTCCTTCCCACGGTCATGCTGTGCCTCTTTCATCCAATTCATAAGGTGTATAGTATCGTCAATAACCTTGAGCATCTGCGCGGAGTTAAACGCACACTTTCATATCTGCACTGCACACACTAATTGAATTGAATTATTTGTTTAATGTAATGACATGCCATCTGAATTGGAACTTTTATTGTAATTGCTTGTTTATGTAAATTTTGTACGCCATATATTGGCAAAAATTGCGCATATATATGAGACAATGTACCATCCGTATCACACGCGCTACCTCAAAACGATGTTCAAAGATTACGCTGGGACGCAGACATGCGCGTCTATTTCTGCCTACGATTCCAGAAGAAAATGGCGATTGGACGGCAATTTTTTTGTTTACATAGAAACATACGTTACCTACGCATATTTCCTTACTGGTCGCATTTTTTATACGAGTATAGGTAAACAATAGTGAAACAATATAGGTCAGATAAAACCTACTCCCATGAAACAAACGTGTTTTTTTTACGTTTTTATAGATAATGGTACGGAACCCTTCGTGCGCGAGACCGACTCGCACTTGGCCGGTTTTTTTCTATCGTGTCAACGATATATTATTGTAAATTAAACACTGTCAAATAAAGGTTATACTTTCTAGTTTTAATTTGTAATGATGCTGGCAGGCCGGACGCATCTAAATTCCTGGAGATGTTCGTGACCGTGGGCGTGATTGACTTTTCGCTGTACGTGGCGGACGATGGCAGCGAAGACGTGGCGGCGCTGCGCCTGCCCATGGAAGAGACTCCCGTGCCCGCTGGGCAACCGATGGCCACCATGGAAATGTTGCGGGTACGCATGCTTTGTTCTTGAAAGAAAAAAAAAAAGACAAATATTTCTCTTTGTTCTTCTGAATCTCCCTTCAGACGTATACACTTGACAGAGTAGTGGCCTTATGATGATGCATCTACTCTGGATAGTGCAACCCTAGCGATGTGCCTTCCTGCCAGGGTTTCGGAATCTGCTAGGGTTTAAGGCAGTAAGAGTCTGACAGTCATTTGATGATATCCCCTCCTTTAAAAAAAACGATGCGCCTTCAATTGCGGTCTATCGTGAAACATTGAACTATGGACGTCTGTGTCGTAGCTTTTACTAAATCTTGTTATTGTTCCTGAACAACAAGTCGTTGCTTGGGGTCTTAGAATCTGACGTGTTGTAAAATATGGTGCGTCAATGACGTGGTTCATCAATAAGGAAGGGTTATTGCAGATGGAAAACAGCATTGGGTGCACGGATTACGAAGTTAACTGTAAAAGTCTGTATATCTTTCTTCTCTCTAGGGTGCGCTTTGTATTGTTGGTAGGAAAGTGTCAGGCATGATAAGCTGAGGCGGAAGGCGGAGTTGTCGCCGTCGCCGAGCAGCACTCGCAGCCGCAGCCTCACGGAGATGGTGCGCCAGACCGGCGGCGGCGCACGTACCAACCTGGAGCCGCCCGTTATGGTACGACTTGCTACTAACATGCTTGCACTGACTCGACAGCCCAATCAAATGTGTTCTTCTTTCCTCAAAAGACCATAGATCTAGATGTCTGGACTTAATAAGATAGTTTTGACCTTTGACTCTTTATGTCTCCTCAGTGTAGTCAGGAAAACAACAACCCCATAACTTGTTGTCTTTTTTAGTCTGACAGCGTTTATTAAATAGTTGTCTACATTATCGCATTAGTTGATAAACCTGCCAAGATATTTGTATGGTGGGAAATAAATAAATACTTGTATTTAAAACTAGCACTAAGTCTCCGACTTCGTTTGCACAGATTGAGCTTTAACGATTTTACCTTTTCACTTCCTTTAAAGTTGAATTTCAATTCAGATGAAACACGAAATACATTAGTTCAGCAAAATAGATAAATTCAGCATATAGATGATAGATGCTAAATAAAGAATAATGATATGTGTCCAGCCGCTGCTGCTGGGGGGCAACGTGCCGCTGCTGCAGGTCACGCTGTTCCAGCCCAACGTCTACTACTGGAAGAGGAAGACACAGAAAACTTTACAGGTATGCTTCTTCTTGTTCTCATAAGATGCGTGGTGTGTGGTCCGCTCAGTAGTGCAAGCGGAGGGCTAACACAAAGTGTCATTATGTCAGCGATAGCGATTGTAAAAATGCTAAATTGACCACTTGACATTTTATTTTTTTAATTAAACTTGTCAATCCTAATATATAAAATTTTCCTTTACTAACTGACTGAGTGACTGACTGACAACGCAACCGAAACTTCTGATCGTAGAAAGTTGAAATTTTGAATGGACCTTCCTTGGAGAGTGTAGGGGAGCACTAAGAGAAGATTTCCCGAAATTCCTACGGGAACGGAAAATATTAGATACTACACTGGTCAGCAAATAAACCGAGCCACCCGCTACCTAGGAACTCTGATTCGATTTTCTCAAAAAGTATAAAACTTACAACTATCAAAGTTATACCTACAAAAAGTGCGTTTCATGGTGATTAAAATGACTACAAATTAATTCGAAAGTACCGTCAACTCACATTGTAATCAAGCAACAAACACAATGCTAACGATTTGCTCTGTTTTCACCAGAGTTTGAAATTAGCGTTCTTTTTCTCTACAATGAGGATAGTCGGATATTTCTTATCATTTCTTTAGTTTTTGTCCATCGTTTGCTCAGACGCGTGTGTTTTTGCTACTTTTTTCGATTAATAATGGATACAACACCTCAGGAAGCAGCTCAAGCTGTAGCATTACTTCAAGCAGGCATTGCGCAACGTGAAGTCGCTCGAAGGCTTCGAATCAGCAGATCTTCGGTGCAACGAGTTTACAGACGATACCTAGAGACTGGAGCATTCGATCGCCGTCCAGGTACGGGCAGACCTAGGGCTACATCAGCAGCAGATGATCGTTATATCCACCTTACTGTTCTGCGAAATCGCCACCTCAACGCAGTTCAAGTCCAACAAAGTCTGCGTGACGAACGCCAAGTGGTCATAAGTTCAGATACCGTCAGAAGGAGACTTGCTGAACGGAACCTGACCCCAAAAAGAGCTGCAACAGGCCCAGCATTAACGGTAGCACACCGTCGAGCACGACTTGAATTTGCTCGAGAGCATAGGGATTGGACATTAGAGCAGTGGAGTAATGTACTCTTCACTGATGAGACCAGGGTGAGTCTACATGGAAGTGATCGACGTCAGAGAGTATATCGTCGCCCTGGAGAACGTTATTCTCAGTGTTGCATCGAGGAAACTGTTGCTTATGGAGGAGGATCTGTAATGGTCTGGGGCGGCATCTCGTTAACAGCACATACAGCGTTAGTTTTCATCGAACCGACGGGCCGTACACGTGGACTGACTTCTCATCGCTACATTACTGAAATCCTCGCAGACCATGTGGTACCTTACGCAGGATATATCGGACAGGATATGCAATTGATGCATGATAATGCACGGCCTCATGTTGCTCATGTGGTGACCCAGTATCTACGCGACGTCAGCATTCGTACGATGGACTGGCCAGCTCGAAGCCCGGACTTGAATCCGATAGAACACTTATGGGATGAGCTGAAACGTCGGGTTCGAGCCCGGGTACCTGCTCCAACAAGGCTTCCAGAGCTGCGAATCGCAATTGAAGAGGAGTGGAATACAATTCCTCAAGATTTTATCGTCAGGCTGGTAAGGTCGATGAATACAAGGATGCTGGCAGTTATCCGAGCAAGGGGAGGGAATACGGAATATTGATCAAAAACTTTTTTTTTGATTTTATCTTTGTTTTTGGCTTTAATTTTTTTTTTCACTTTATCATTACTAACGATTGTCACGACTGGAAAACGACTCTTCTTTGTAAAATCCTTAATAAACACTGAAATATTGATTAAACCCAATGAGTTTCCTTTCATTTTAATCACCATGAAACGCACTTTCTGTAGGTACAACTTTGATAATTGTAGGTTTTTTAGTTTTTGAGAAAATCGAATTAGAGTGCCTAGGTAGCGGGTGGCTCGGTTTATTTGTTGTCCAGTGTAGATAATACATACAGAAGAATTGTTACAATTGACATATTAACCTGCAACCTGCGTTTTTGACTTGCACCCAGGATGTCGTCGGTGTGTGTGGTGTCGTCGCTCGCGCTGATACAGGTGCACTGTTATACAATGCAGCGTTTTTTTACAGAGCTGCTCTTGTATATAAATATTCTCGCGCTAGTATCTAATCATAATTATATATCGCGTCATAACTCTCTAATACAGCATCACACTAATATCGCGTTATACATAATAATACCGTGCTGCGATGACTTATATCGCGTGGCTCACACAGTGTTTTTAAACTGATATTTAAATTAAATCGTTAAGTCACTTACCTGCATTTCGCCCACAGCTGTCTCTGTTCAACGCGTGGGTGGCGCTGGGCAAGAAGGACAAGCCCAACAGCTGGCACGCCGTGCTGCTGTCCACCGCCAAGGGCGTGGCCGACCCTGTCACCGATATCCCGCCCGCGCTCGCCACCTTCAAGATGATCACCCCCATCACCAGTGAGTGCCTACGATACCTTCACAGCAGCTTCAGCACCAAAGCAGGGTCGTCAACCGTACTTCAGAGGCCTGCATAGTTAGGAAGAAAGTCCATACAAACGTAATACGAAAATTCTTGCGCGACTCGAGCATATTTCTTACTTGTTATACAGTTTTCCGTATTTGGACAGTATTTATCTAGGTTCCTGTTATGTTTATGTTTCTAATAATGTAAGCAAATTGCATTACGCATATTTGACTTTGAGGACTGATCACGCTTATCTAGTAGTCACTTATTGTTAACATGATAACATGTATAGATATTAAACTACAATACTTTGACAGATGGTGGCGCTGCGACGTCGAGCCCGCGCGGCACCATTCAGCTGGACGTCGAGCGGCCCGTGCAGCTGGACGTGTCTACCGAAAAGCTGCTGAGGAGCATGGGCATCGTGCACCTTGTAAGTTATTCATGTCACTATTAAGGTTGATCCACACATATCAGAGCCGTGCCCCGACCTTAGCGCGTCACAACGAAGACCGACGTCCGTGTCACGGCCCGTACAAGGACGTGTGTGAACGAGTTCATACAAAATGTATACACTGATATTGTTTTTGAGCTCTTGAAGAACCACGATCCGTCCACGTCCCGAGTACAGCCATGATATGTGGATTTTCAACCCTCCGCTCATCGCCTGCAATTTTTTAGGCAATTTAGCAATTATATTTAGGCATTTTTATGTATTATATTATCTAATGTTAGTAGAAACGAGCACAAGGTCCTCGCAATATGATTATGGAGAGCAAAAGGAATACAGAACTATTTGGCGTGTAACTAAATTTCTGATATAATTCAATAGGTACATCAAACACCTAATTGTTAGTGTCTCTTTGATGTTTGTAAATGAAACGACCAATTGGAACTGTCCACCTAGCTACACAAACCCAGTTAAATGGACACATAAATAGTGAAAACTTTTTATAAATATTCATGGAACTGGGTTTATGTGAAATAATTTTTTTGATCTATGTGTAAAATTGGAAAAGCTTCAACGTAGACATCAAAACACTAACATCTTCGATATGTTTGTGTCGTTCACACGTGCAAAATGCAAATATTTTAAGTTACTGAAAATCAATTTTGAAATTCAATGTCACTGTTGGTGGTGTATGTTTGTTTTAATGTATTATTTTATGGTCTGGTGACTCAAAAATGTTGTGAAGGCATTTCGCTGTAAACGAGCGAGGCACAGGATCTGCTGACGCCATTTTAAACTTTAAGATTCTAAACAAATTTATATCCTAACCTTTGTTACAGCTAGAGCGAAACCTCACCCGGCCCGTGCTACTCACCTGTGAAGTTGAAAGACCTTTTCTGTACAAGTTAAAGAACAACTTGGGTGAGTTACTCTGAATTAAAGCAAATTAATCATTAAAAATAATGGAAAAGTAGTGTTACCCTAATACAAAGTGAACATTGCGCGACTATGCGATTGTCGCGTTCATTTGTACGGGAAACTAGAACTCATCTTCGACGATACCAATTTTTAATTATTGTTTTTTGTTTATTACTAAATATTGTAAATATATTTACACTTAAACCGCGCCCCACAAAAAAAACTTGTGCGTGCGTCGTGCACATGGCACGCTTAAGGATTAAAAAAGGCATGCCCTGTTATGATTGCGTGCTGCCATACCAATAACCAAAATCATTTTGCGTACAAAGATCACTGCTGATAATACAAACGAATATTCGCAGTAAATGAGAGCATAGAGTCGATCACGATCCACACGGGGCAGATGAGCGTGTGCGGGCACGAAGGCGTGCTGGGCTGGGACAGCGCGTCGCTGCAGGTGAACGCGCGCGTGCGGCCGGTGCAGCTGACGGCGCGCTGCCTCGTCACCGCGCTGCTGATGGCCGCCGGCCCGCCGGGGGACCGCAGGCATCTCGTGCTGCAGCCACTCATACTCGGGTACGTTTTATTATGTTACCTTTTACGAAAATATATATCATTTGAGGCCGAGAACCCCGTGGCAAAATAACAACTGCTGACGGATCGATTTTCGAGGTTAACCTTTTGACCGCCACGGTCCGCTATGACCGACAAATGAAAAAGTGCCCAACACGCCACCGTCGGCTAGAGCCGACAAAAAACAGCGAATTTGTGACTTGGCGTCGGGGGCACACCGATGCGTTTATGCTCTGGCATTGAAAAGGAAAAACAACGCTTGCCGAAGTCGGTCCGTGGTTGGGTGACCATCCATTACTTACCGATACTCATCCGAGCTTCGGAAAGCACGTTAAGCCGTTGGTTCCGGCAGTCATTTAAACATCTTTGACAGTCGTCATGGGTAGTCAGAAGCCATAAAATCTGACACTAGTATTACCAAGAGGTACATTGTATCCCAGTTACTGGATTGTGAAGTATTTAACAGAGAGCGCCTGCCTACCACACAAAAGCAGTCGCTACATGTAAAATACTAGCACTCAGCTGAATACCGACAAAATGTAAGACAATTTTGAAAAACTCTATTCCACATAGCAGGCGCATGTGGCCTTACTAATGGCTCACTAAAAACTTGGCGTATGTCTGATTTTTTAAGCCTTTTTGCCATTCGTAGTTGGCAAAGAAAATGTACCGTTAGGTGCTTAACATTCTGATTTCTTGTGTTAGAGCATAAAGAAGTGTTACAATAACATTTGCAGCATAGAAGGAGAAGCATTCTGGGAGGCGTGGCGGCGCGCAGAGGGCGGCAAGACTGCGCGCGCGCCCACCGTCAACGTGAGCGTCGAGCTCGACGACGTCACCATCGACATCAGACCCACCGAGCTAGCAGCGATAAGCCGCCTGCAGAAGTCCGGCAAGGAGCTGTGGAAGAAACGAGGGGTGAGTGTTACTTGAGTAGCTTCCTTCAATGCTGGACGACATCACCATGGACATCAGACCCACCGAGCTGGACGCGGTCAGCCGCCTGCAGAAGTCCGGCAAGGAGCTGTGGAAGCTTACTTTCTGATGTAAGCTACTCATAACTACGTGGTGCACATACCATACAACTAGATTATTGTCGGCTTCATCCAGAAATGTCTGCTATTCCCAAATAACATTATCAAACTTTTAGTCAATCGGTGGAGTTGACAACCCCGTCGAAAACGCCTTAAATCTCCCCTACGTAGCGTGAGGAAGGACCGCCTATCAATCACCTCCCGAACCTCCGCAGCGGAAATGCAGCTTTCTATCAATGAAAAAAATTGTACAGTCAGTTTGTGAATATCAAATTTACCTTTTTCTGTGAATCACAGCAGTGATTGTGACGAAACTGACAGCGAATCCTATCATCTAATTAGCCTCTCAGAAGAAAGAGTATGCACTACTAGTCATTCTCAATCGTTCAAGCCATAGCCGTACAACCCCACCGTTTGTGTGGGCGGTGCCACCTACTGCCAACCAACCACCTAGTACCTACTCTCCTTCCATAAATAATACAAATGTTGGCCGGCCGTACTTAGCCCTGAAAATCTGAAAATACCTCTCCTGTTACGTTTATGAATGTCTGTATCTCGTTATTGACACCTCTCAGCTTGTGAACGGATTTAAACGAAGTTTCTGCTCGTTGGTGAAGCCGCTTGTTAAAGCGAGTAAGCTGATAAGACAATGTTATAATAGACGTAAACTCAGCATCTGTTCAGCTATTACAACTGTATGCTCTTCCGCAGTTGATCGCGGGGCCCGTGGACAAGAAACCCCACTTCAGCGACACGCAGACCCTCGACATATCCCAACACCAATCTCCAAAGAAACCACAAGCGCCACCTCCGCAATCAACGCAAGACAAAGCGGAGGAAATCTTGCATCAAATGTCTCAACATTCATCGCAAGATTCTTTCTCTGATATCGACGACGCTGACCACTTCTACAAAGACGACCTCAGGTACGATCGCCCTTCTATTTCTTTTTGAATATCGATTCAAGAAGAAGTAGTACCCGTTAACCCGATGATTAACTCCTTATACTACATTATTTGGGTTCGGTAGGTTGATTTCAAGAACCCTTCTTTTAGATAAAAAAGTATAGCTTGGCTGTGAAATGTTCGTGGAACTAGTAAATGACACAGTACCAGTCGCATTCCAAATAATTGAATAAGTCCGTCTTGACGTTTCTAATTTTAATTTGCGGTCACATGACGATGGCAAGAAAGTTATCGCGTATACTTGAAACAGAAAAGTAGGCCACTGGCCCAACGTAATGTATTACATTTGGCCAGTGGTCAGCTTTTCTAAATGCATGTGAAAACATTAATGATGATTTCAATATTAAACAGCAATGTTGTTGTTTCAATATATACAGTTTAGTATTAAAAAGTCCCAACATCAAAAGCTGAACGGTTTCCACAGGAGCGGTGCGTTCAAGATCTTGACTGGCGGTCAGTTGCCGATGGCGTACCAAGTGATGCTGAACGGCGACGCGGTGTCGTGGCGCTACCCACACCCCAGGGCCATCACCAGAGTCGTCGCGTTCCCCTTGCCCGATCAGGTAACTGAACTATACATATTTTGGTCACACAACCAGCACGCGAAATCGTAGACGCATCCCAAATACAGTGAATTTGTGGAGCTCCTTCGCAGAATGTACCCTGCCTACTTTCCTGCCCTTCATTACCAGGACCTGGACGTGGCTAACAACGAAGCGGTCCAAGTGGTCACATACTGATCGGAAAAAAAATCAAAAGTTAAGTCAATCGACATGAAAAAAAAAACCAAGAAGAATAGGTGAAATCGTGGTCAAAAGCGCACCCATTCCAAAGTAACATAGCATAACACACAATTGTATTCTGTGAAGGATAAGGCAGAGAGTTAAAGAGCTTGATGCTCTAAACAAATTATGGTCCGTAACAGCTCTGGACAAAGAGAGGGGTGCCCCTCGCGAAAGCTGTCCGTTATATGTATTTCTAATCATACACGCTCGGTATTAGGTATCAATTATAATAATGGGTTTTTCCCCATTCGAAGAAATAACAAGTTGTGGGGTCTTATTATAAAGTAAATATTGTCATCACTGCAATTGTGATGGCATAACTTCTTCATAATTAACTCTCCGGCTTTCCGTGGCGGTGTCCAATCTCAAGGGAATATTGAGACACAGCTGCACTTTCTGTTCTTTTAGTTTTTATAGTCCTCAGGGGTGACAATCCAACACTCGCGAGTAGGGATTAGAAGCAACACCAGTAAAAGACACGTGCGCGCTACTCAAGGCACACCATCGAATTCCAAACTATGTTCTAATATTAAGAAACCCCTGATGGAAAAATATAAAAACTTTTTGCCCCACTTGGGGATCGAACCTGACAACATAAATATAAATAGTACCTACATACACGAGACTTTTCTTGTAAAAAGTTTGATTTCCTTGCAGGACAAGGAGATAGACTGCGTGCTGGAGCTGTACAACTCGATGCTGGGCCAGTGGGAGCCGCATACTTACTTCCAGCTGCCGGTCGGCGAGCCCAGGGAACTGGCGCTCTATGTCGACCCACCAGGTGAGGAATACCTCAAGTTATTCTATAAAATTCATTTTCATTTCTTTCACAAAACACGTGAGGAACCGAATTTTTATCCTGGTCACAGGCCGGAGCTATCAGGTAACAAGAATAGGCTCCTTTGAGTGTTTTCGATATGGAATATTCTAAGATCACCAATAACTGTCAGAATGTATTCTAAACAAATTTTTTGACTTTTTGAAAACAAAGATTTCAAAATGAATACTAGAATGCAAAAAAAGTCGAATAATTGTTTCAGTACAAACTTGTGAGTAGTCGATACTAAATTCGGTTGAGAAATTTTCATCGCTGACGTGAAAAAAAAATGTACGGGGTGGCTTCCAGTCTAATTGAATACCACTGAAACCAGTTAAAACATGGAGCTACTGTCTATATGACTTCCGTAACTCAGATATTACCTGATACCTTCGGGTCGGGCTGCTGACTGACTCTAACAACTGCCAAAGATTAACGAATGATGATTTGTACCAACAGCTTATTACCGATAAGACACTCGGAGGGGCCTCGGTATATATACGGTTGGTCAATCATCCTCAGACGAGCCTCAAATTCAAAGTATTTTATTTCACATAAGCCTACATAAAACACTTAACTTAGCACTTGATAAAACATCAGAAGCTACGTGTCCACTTCCAATTCCTACGCAGAAGACTTGCTAAAAACATCTGCAAGCGTATGTTAACCTTAGATGATATTAGTACTTAGCCCTGATTAAAGGTGCTTCTCTGCCGAAATCGCTTCGATGAACCTGAGCTTTAAATATTTTTACGATGGGCCACGCCAGTCAATTTGATAGAGATGCACCTAACAACAATCAGCCAACTGTGCTCTTTATTTGATTGGTATTATGTGAACAGAGACGGTGTTTGCCATACTGTGGCGGTTCCGCGCGTGCGTCGACCCCGAGCCGAAGCCGCCGCCCTACGAGTTTCAAATGAAGAAGTTCATACCCAGAAACGAAGTGATGGTAAGTTTGTCATGATGGCTTCACAGCCAAACACCTCCATATAAAGTCTAAATCGCCAACGAACCCAGTCATCATATCGAGATGAATGGAGTTTCAAAGCTAGGTAATCGAACAATTAAGGAAATTAAATTTTCATCTACATCAAGGTGCGTTTTAGAAGTAAATGAGTTCATGATTAAGTGTCATATTGGTTAGAATTTTATTTCATCGGTTTGTACTTTCTTAGTTGTTCGAGGACCTTATTATGAAGTATGACGCGGCAAAGAATTGCAGGCCTAGGGGAGGCCGATTTATTGAAAGCTCATACATATCACACAAGGATATTCAAAGCCCTGACTTTTGAGTTAGGTAAAAACTTACGTCTCCGAAGTCACTCCTATTAGGGACGCTTATACACTAAGGTCTAGTGTATATCTATAAATCAGCATCCATTTTTCTACCCATAAATGTTTCCAGCCGACAGACGAATCGCAAGAGACGCATAGCGTGAAGGCGTCGTCGGGCGTGACGGCGGAGCAACTGTCGGGCGTGCTGCGCGTGGACTCGTACTTCGCGCCGCGCCTGCTACCGCGCACCAAAGCCGTCGTGCGCGTCTCCAACCTCAACGTGCACCTGCATAACTCGCTGCCGGCATTTACCAGGTAAAACTTGCCGGTTCAAGTCCCAATCTTCTTTTCTTCGAGTCGATGGTAACCCTCAAACATTTTTTGCCTCGTAGGTGTCCACATTTATAGTGGCATCAGTGGTATTCAAATGTCTTCAATGGTGCACATGGGGCACTCCAAGCCCCAATGCAAGGCGAAAGCCTCTTCTCATCAAAGCACGAACATTAGTCACTGCGCTTTTTAGTCGATGTTAGACGTGTATAATAATTAAGTTCACGTTTTCACACGATGATTTCCTTTAAGAAAGTGTCCAGAGTTAACAACATTTCGAGAGGCGAAGCTTAATATTGCTATTACCTCCTATTAATACTGTTTGCATCGTTAAACATTGTCATAAATGTAACAACAGAGTACGTTTTTAATAAAGAACTACAAATTTAGCATAATTATAGTTATGATAAGGTCGTAAGTGGAAGTCGCATTTCGTCTCGGGCAATGACGAGATTGATAAATCGTTCGTAACAATGTCGTTTAGCTTAGATATGTTCCCGTCTCTAATTTTGAACTTGTAGTTACACAGTTTTGTGACAGTGATAAGAATAACGCTTGCCATACGGGCATAAAGTAACGTTTATCAAACTAGCGTCCAGGAGCGGTGCCTAAGTGGGCCAATGTCTGTCCGTCATCATCGTCCTTGTCGACCTTTGTTCCTCCCCGCTCGTTCCGACCCCGCCAAGTTAGCTTGCTAACAGTTTTTATTAGAAATTGAGAATTGGTGAAACTATACTTTAGCCTGAGAACCTGTCAAATTTTGGCAAGAAATTAGAGTTTGACAAATTATTCAGAAATCGGCTCTCAGTAATTCCGTTTCATAAGTTCATGTTTGTCTAACACTTAATTCTGGTCATGGTTCCCAGCAACGCGACGTACCTGGAAGGCTACTACGTATCAAAGCCTTTGATGAAGACGCACCGGGTGCTGACGCTAGCCGCGCGCAGGATCGGTGCGCACGCGCTGCTCGGCTCTTCTGCCGGGAAACTGGTAGTTGTGGACACTAATCTGTCGTGAGTAGTCTTTCTTTTAATGTTAGATGGTGCTTCACATGGGGGCCCGATAGTTTACTTGAAGAGTTCACTGACTGCACAGCAGACACAATAGTAAAACAATCAGCGAAGACCACATAATTATGGTTCATTGAACTGTGAACCGGCCTTTGGACATCTCTTGCCACGGTAGTGCCCCCGCCAAGACGATCTGTAATACCAAAGCTAGTGCATATACGTCATGGGCGTGCAGTAGGCTACCTGATTAATGTGGTGAGTTTTTTAAAAACTCACCACATTATTCAGGGTTGAAATCACGATACTGATGATGCGAATTTTCGTCCACTTTGACGGAATTTATTTTTTTGGGCATTATGTATCGGCTGGCCTTTTTTTTTTTCATTGATGTCGGGAGGAAATCCTCATGGAAATCCTGCACCCTGGGGCGAGTGGAGGGGTCTGTCAGACTCTTACTGACTAAAACCACCCCGGTGTTCCATCTCCCACCTACGTCGGGGATCGCGGGAACAGATGTGACTTCCGCAATCCCCGGCTGGTGCCGGCCCGCCTCTGCGGGCCACCTCGCGTCGGCGAGGGGAGTGAGGTGTTTGACTCCCCCCGCTACGTCTAAGAGGGGCGCACGGGAACACCACGCGCCGCCACCTCGGGTCCGGATGAATGGGGGGCGACGAACATCCCCAAGTCTGCCGCCCCTGGACCTAATTAGGGGGGCCGGAAGAGGGCAGCGTATGCCCTCCTCCGACGCCCGATGCGCCTGCTGCGGGCAGGGAGAGCGGTTGTGATCTCCCTCTCCCTTTCCGCAGCCTCCTTCTGCGCGATAACTGTCTCGCAGAAGGAGACCACCGCGTCCCAGGACTCCTCACCGCCGACCATAGCATGGACTACGGCCGGCAGCGAGAGGTCACCGCCTACAACAGAGATGAGGGCACGGCGCGGCTCCTCCCAAGCTGCACACTCTGCAAGCGTATGCCGTGCCGTGTCCTCCCGACAGTCGACGCAGTGGTGGCATCGAGCGTCCGGCTCCCTGCCTATGCGACACAAGAACCTCCCGAAGCAGCCATGCCCCGAGAGGACCTGCGTCGCACGAAACGTCAGAGAGCCGTGCCTTCTCCCGAGCCACAGGTCGAGCACTGGCCGGATGGCCTCGATGGTGATGAGGCCGGCGGAAGGGCTCGAAAGCCTGTCCCGCCATTCCGCCACCAGGACCTCGCGCAGCTGCGACCGACGCAGCTCCAAGTGTTGCTGCGTCAGTCTTTCGCCGCGCGCCCGCGCGCCCTCGCGCCACCTGTGCAGTGACGCGAGCACTTTCGCCTCCAGGTCCCACGGCGGAGATCCGGCCAGTGCGCAAGCCGCCTCGTAGGAGATCGTGCGATATCCCCTGATGACTCTGACGGCCATCACCCTCTGCGGCCTCCGCAGAACAGTGATGGTGCTGGCCGTCAGGTCAGCCGCCCAGATCGGGGCCCCATAAAGGGCCATCGATCGCACGATCCCCACGTACAACCGCCTACAGGCGGTGCTCGGGTCCCCCAGATTGGGAAGCAGCGTTGACAGCGCCCCCGCCGCGCCCAACAACTTGGGCGCCAGCCGCCGGAAGTGGGGGCCGAAATCCCACCGGCTGTCGAGCACCAATCCCAGGTACTTCATGGTGGACTCGACAGCGATACGGGCCCCCCCGACCACGATGTGTGATCCCGGCGGCGGCGCTCGCCGGGGGCCATGAAAAGCTATGGCCTCCGACTTGTTGAGGGCCACCTCCAGGCCGAGGCGCCGTATGCGGCTCACCACCTGTGAGACCGCAGCCGTCGCCAGCAACGTTGCCTCCCTGTGCGAGCTCCCCCGGGCAGTGACCAGCGTGTCATCAGCGTAACACAGCAGGTTCACTCCCGGCCGGAGCTCGCCCCTCAGCAGTATCGGCTGGCCTACCCTTACTGTAGCCTACTGCACGCGCATGATATACTTTGTGGTCCCAAAGACAAAGCTGAAATGTTTCAATAACACCGGCCACCCACCACACGGATTTTTTTGTATTGTTATTCCTCCTAATTACTGACCCGCTCTCACCGCGCACCTTACCTCAATCTTGACCTCATTAGTTCCACATTACAGTTGCGACATGGTAGACTGCTCAACGGGCACGATGGAGGAGATCATCGAGGAGTTCCGCCTGCAAAGCGGTCTGTCGGTCAAGGAGTCGCTGTTGACCGCGCGCTGCCGAATGATGACCACCGAGATACACATGGCCATGCAGGTGCCGCGGCTCAAGACCTTGCAGGCTCTCGCCGCCGACTGGAACATGGCTTATGACCAGGTTGGTAAGATGACGCTGTGTATCTGGCGCGGATTTCTCAGGGTTCGGATGTATTTAGAAGATTCGTCATGATTATTATGAATTCTCTTAATCATTAGATTATAATGTAATTTTTTGGCATGCAAATTAATATTGTTGCTTTGCGTATCACAAATAGATGTAAAATAACATGCACAATATAGTTATAAGACAACTCCATTTTTACCACATTGCTAATATAATTTTTTTGAACTTTATGTACAATAGTGGTACATGGGCGGACTTAATGCAGCAAGGCATTCTTTACCAGTCAACCAGGAGAACAAAAATAAATATAAAATAGAATTTTGCTTCTGAAAGAATATAAAAATAAAATACATAATACTAATAAAATACATTAAAATATATGCTAAAGTAATAAACTAATAAATAGGATACATAATAATCTTACAGAATAATAATAATAATAATAATAATAATAAAGGTTTTATTGGCCATAAGTTTAGGTTACAGTACACCGATAATACATATTTACATAGTATGAGCACACTCACTTACGTTCAACTACACTAAGTTAGGACTTATCTCTAACAAGTAGCAAGGGGAGTAGAAGAACAGCTAAATTATAATAATGCTATCACAAGTAAAGCAATGTTTCACATAATTGATAAAATAATAAATGCCCGATGACGGTATACAGAGAAAAGTTCTTTACCTCCCGTGCTAGTCAAGGACTGTGTTACGGCAAGGTAAGATTCTTGCTCATGGAATAGTCGTCATAATGTAAACACGTTAAGACACTTTTTACTAAATACATTTTGTTTTGCTGTGAATCATAGATGACGGTAACGAGTTACAAGCTTAGCGTAAACAAGTAGTATATGCAAAGAAATCAGACAATGCAACTACACAAGTTACATNCGATGACGGTATACAGAGAAAAGTTCTTTACCTCCCGTGCTAGTCAAGGACTGAAGAAATAATCATGACAAATATCAAATGACAGGCTTTTAAGTAGTGTATTCCTAGTTTAATTCCACTATCTGCCTCATGTAAAAGTAAAACAACAAGTGGCTTCTTTCGTTGCAGTACATCCGCGAGTCGTCATCGTCGGACACGAAGGTGATCGACAGCACCAACAAGAACGCGTCGGAGGTGGCGAAGGTGACGGCGCAGATGCTGGAGGGCCGCGTGGCGCTGTGGGTGCACAACAGTTGCGCCAGCACCATGCGCGTGGGCCAGGAGGACACCGACGAGCTGGTGCCGCTGGGGCCCGGCGCCCGGCTAGCCTACAGGTGACTACACTCAAACGTAAAACAAACATGACATGTAGTATTTGATACCGCGGCGCAGAAGGACCATCAAAATCCATCACCGGAAACAGCTAACGTTTGTGCGAGAAGTTTTGTTTTTTTTTTTCGTACTTTTTTGGTAAGAAAAAATATCTTAATAATTAATTACGATCTAGCCTAAAAGACTAATAAGCAATTTAACTCTAATTTAATATGTTACGTGACAGATTATGTTTTAAAACTTTTTTACAAAAAATACAACCAAATTCATAACTTTAATTTCGGAAGTCGGTGTTTTTGGCTTTGTGTCAGTATGATTTTTTCACTAAGCATTAGTATAATTGAAGAGTGGTCCTCCAAAACCTTCCTCCAAACTGACGTAATTGGCGGATATATTTTTGCATATCAAACATGAACCAAGTTTGTATACCCATAATTGGAGACGCGACGTGCACGTGATAGATGTGTACCTTTACTTAATAAATTAAATTAGGTTATTTCAGATATGAACTAATTTAGCATAGAAAAGTAAAGACATAACAACGGATATGTAAAGAAACAGTAACTCGAAATAAGTATTTGTTTATATTACAGATGGCGCTCCCCAACGGCTCAAAAGAGGCTGCGATTTGCTCTCGCCGGGCCCACAGCTGATTGGAAGTGGTCAGTCAGTAAGTACTCGTCCTTATCACTTGAGCCCGTAAGTTTGAAGTATGAATATCATCATGATTTCGTTGAGAGAATGGGATCGTACTTCTTTTTCGTATTGGTGATTCTTTTTCGCAATAGAATAGCCTACGGAGCAACTGATTTCGAACCTTAATAATTAATTGTCGTTCAGGAACCTGCATATATTATGTACTTCCTTTATAAAACGTTATTTTATACACAAAATCACAGTTTAGAAAGGATTTTATTGTGATGCCCGGAATGGAGACAAGAAAGGCCATTTTGTATAGAATAAGACATGGCTATTTTTCGTAGAGTAGATATCGAAGTGGTCATATTAGCTGACCTAAGGATCTTCCTTTTTCAATAGAATACCTTTCCCTCCACATCTAAAAAAAAATAGAATTACATTGAAAAGAGTAACCATGGAGTTTCTTGTCCGTTTTTCTCCATAAGAATCTACCTTTCCGAATGGACAGTAGTCACTTTATTAATGTAATATTATTATTTTACTGAACTGTAAACGATGACGTTCAAAAGTGCCGTTTAATGGCCTAATTGAAATAAACGTTTTGACTTTGACTATGATTGATTTTCCGTACATCTATAGAGTTTCCTGACGGAGTTAGTGCTTCCTGATGCAAAGAACCGTAGTGCCTGCTGTGTTAGTGAATAGGTTATAACTTCCAAGGAAGCGTGTTCAATCGTCAATGACATCATTGTTTCTCAATCAGGTAAAATAAAAATAAGTATGTCATGTTCCAGGTATCCCATTCCTAGCGGGCACCCACCGGCTGCGCATCGAGACGCCGGACACGGAGAATGGCAAGCAGTTCCCGGGTGGCTCGTTCCTGCACGTCAGGGTCGAGGAGTCGGGCGCCAGCCGCTACATGCACCTATCCGGCCGGCTCGTGCTCGCCAACATGCTCCGGACCTCCCTGCTCTACAAGGTCGGTCAACAGTTCCAGCACTTCATTCGCCACACTAACTGCGTACTATGGATATGTCGATTCCATACTACGCTACGGAGTTATGTTTTGGGGTAACTCCTGCAATAAAGATATGGTGTTCAAATCACAAAAAAGATGCATTAGGGCCATCACCGGTATAAAAATAACTGATAGCTGTAAACCTTATTTTGTATTGTTAAAAATAATGACTTTACCTTGTTTGTACATATTTGAGACTGCTATGTTTGTTAAAAAGAACATGCACCTATTCAGAAAAGCATCTGAACAACGCTATAAAATGATTAGACAAGAATATAGACATGAATTATGCGGTCGACCTTCAAAGACCGCCTTGATGCACAAAAGCATACTTTGTATGGCCCCAAAAATATTTAATAAATTACCAAATGGGATTAAGGACTTAAATATTATTCAATTCAAAAATAAATTAAGACACCTATTATTGGAGAAATGTTATTATACCATTGACGAATTCCTTAATGATAAATTGTAAGCTATTTGCCATTGATATTTATTTAATTTTGACATAGTATCATTATTTTTATTATAAAAAGTTATTTGACATTGCATTATTTGACATTAAGATTTATTTAACTTTGACATTGTATTAATGCTGTGATTTGTTACAAGTGATTTCATTCTTCATCATTATAATCGATGACATAACATTTCTTGACACCTTATATACCTATTTTTTTAAAACCTATTTCATTTTAAATTATGATAATTTGCATGCCCCTATGTTGGCAAAATATGGAGAACTTTTTATCTTATGACATCAATGTATAAATACCCATGTTTGCAAATGAATAAATTATTATTATTATTATTATTATTATAACAAATATATATTTACCGGGCTCATCATCCTGCTGCTCGTTCTTAGGGTTCAATGTACTTCCATCTGTCAGCGGGCTGTATCTCATGAACCGTAATAGGTAGACAGTTGATATTTTCACTGAGTGTGTATAGCTATTGCCGCTATAACCACAAATAATAAAAACCGGTCAAGTGCGAGACTAGCTCACGCACCATAAGTTGGCAATACCAAATTTTTATATATTGATACCTTCTGGATGATTGTTTCATGAACTTATAGAATTTGAGGGCAACTTTGAAAGAGATATTTGTGTAGAAAGTACTGCTGTGAATAACATTTTCAGGGGTCCAAACGTCCATGAAAAATTGGAACCATTATAAGATGTTTCTGTCAGCCTGTGCTTTTGTCTCGGCTAATTAGCTCCTAGACCAGTTCAGTTAAAATTTGGAGATACACATATTAACTTCTGTGAGCAAAACACGAAAGCAAATCACAAATATGTTTTGAGTATGTGATAATTTTTAGGGGACAACATCAAATTAAAAAAGCAATGTATGAATGCAGTCCTCTATCTATACTAATATTATAAAGAGGTAAAGTTTGTATGTAGGAGGTAGTCTCTGGAACTAGTGAAACGATTTTGTTTATTTTTTATAAGTTAGCCACGTTCATGGGGAATGCCTACGGGAATAAAAAAAAAACGGGATATGCGCGTACGAAGTCGCGGGCAACAGCTAGTGCATTATAAAGTAGTGGTTGTTTCGTGCAGGTCCGGTCGCACGGGAAGGACACGCCGCAGTGGCACACGGTGAGCTCGGGCGAGCTGCTCGCCGAGACCGTCGGTCGCAGTGTCGTCTGCAGCGCCCACTGCGAGATGGTGCTCAAGTAAGACTGCCTTTATTGACACATAAAATGACATATTACACAGTTATTAGAAAACTCTTGAAAAAAGAGGAGATAAACTCAAAGTTTAGTTCTCGCAGCAAACCTGGGTTTCTCTAATCGCCTAATAATAAACCTAAGTTATCATAATCATCAGATTCAGATTCATTTATTCATTGTAAAACATAGGTCTGAATCTGAATCATCGTCCTGGCCTTATCCCATACTGTTTGGCTACTCCCTAGAACTACCAGTCAAATTTGAAAAAATCTTTTTGTATATGTTTTTGTACATTCATTTATCATTACGCTAAAGTTCTTGGTTAGCCCTAAATATCGATATTGATGAAGTAAGTCGGAAGCAAAAGGGTTTTCGAACTGTTCCGCGTGCGTTGGGGTACTGGCTAATTATACGTAAGTACCATGTACTACAAAAATATTGGTTTTTAGTAGATCTAAAATAAATTCCGCGACACTATATAAGATAAATAAGCCACATTAAGTCATTTTGGGTAAAATAATTTATTAAAAATAAAAAGTGATTTTCGACTATAATCAAGCATAATCATCAACAAGATAATTCCATGAAGATAAACTTTGGTTCTTATAGTATGTAATTTGAACTCACCGTTCAGGATATAATGTAAAATTAAAATAATTTAACATTACTCGCGACAACGCATCATTACCGACTAATATTATAGCTGAAGAGCGTTTGTTCATTTGTTTGGACGCGCTAATTACAGTTGGATTTGGTTTTTTTTTGTATGTGATAAACAAATCAGGATAACGGGAACAAACAGAAATTGCGCGTACGAAGTCGCGGGCAAAAGCTAGTTTATACTAATATAATAAGGCTAAAGAGTTTGTTTGTCTGTTCGAACGCACTAACCTCTAGAACTACCAGTCGGATTTGGTAAATTATTTTTGTATATTATTATGACAGCCACGTTCATGAGGAAGGCTACAGGCTATACGGGAACGGAAAAGATACCGGTATATGCGCGCACGGAGTTGCGGGCAAAAAATAAGGAGTGTAGTAGTAAAAATCATTATAGCACTGAAAGTAGTAAGTGATGATGTTCAAATTTTAATGGGCCAATCATTGCGCTATTACTACCTAAATAAACTACTATGATCGCCGACTCCTAAACATAATGATACATCCTCATCAATATAATGAAAACGCAACTTTTGAAATACTTAAATTGTAGACAGTAGTATGATTTTTCCGTCTTAAACCATGATTTAAGTGTGTGTCACGTTTGTCACTGCAGGGTGCCAACTGAAAACCAGCGCTGGGTGTCTGACGCCCAGCAAATGCTGAGATGGTAACCCTTTCGGTATAGGCACGCTCAGCTAGCGGCTCGCTAGATAATTGTTATGTCTTATGATTGTTCTCTTTTTTACTTTGTGTTTTGTTGCTGTTGTGTTGTGTCTGTATCGAATAAATGTTTTCTATTCTATTCTCTTCTATTCTATTTAGTAATAAACTGCCATCTCTCCATTGAAACTAATACCACGGAAATGTGTTGTTGCAGGATCAAGTTTAAAACACACAACACTTGCTGGTCCGGCGACATACCGCTGAAGGAATGCCCCAAGGAGAACGTTCCATGGCTGGTCAAAGGTGAGATCATCATCCACTTTAATTATATTGCAATGTTGTAGACAATTTGTTCATTCAATGCTTTAAGCGCCCCCGAGACGATCAATGACAATTGTCTATGTGCTACGTTATTGACGTGCCTTAAATTCAGGATTCAGTGTGTTTGCGTTCAGTATGATTTTTTGGCATTAGAACAGTTGGTGTTCGCACAGGCAGTGAGGGAAAATTTCACTGCTGTCAGACGCGCGAATGATGGAAATGATTGGGAAAGACTCAGTTACACAATTAATAGGCAGCTTTAATGGCTCCTGTCAATAAAAAATATCAATTGCTTTCAATCACGTAACTGCGATTGACAATCGCTTCAATTGTACTTTTAAACGATCAATGGCAATTGACAATAACGGAAAATTGACGATTGCAATTGATCGTCTCGTGGGCGCATTAGTTTTAAATACTCAAAGGAGAAAGGCTCTTACTATAATTATGGGCCTATTCACACCGTGTAAAACGTGCGTATTATTAATAATACGCACTTATCGTGCAACTTGTGACGGCAGTGCGTTGTTTTGTTCAATTTCTGAAAGCAGCGATGTTACATTCACAGAGCCACGCGTGAGGGCGCGTAAAGTACACCGTATCCTACACGTTACTTCTTCAATTCATCTTGCAATGGAAGGAAATGGTTTTTAATTTTGTGTATTTAATTATTTTTCAGTGCCAACGGAAGGCGAGTCCCAGTTCGTGTCGGTGTGGTGCCGCGTGGTGCGCGGGCGCGCCGACGGGCGCATCCTGGCGACCTTGTGGCCGCTGTACGTGCTGCACTCGCATCTGCCGCTCGACACAGACGTGAGTATTACTACAAAAGGGCTTGGATGGTCAAATCCGAAACTAATAGGAAAAACGAAAAATATACGAAGGGGTCCTCTTGCCCAATTTGAAAGAAAAAGAAATTTTATGCACCAGTCACGACGCACACCATTAAAAAACGAACTAAATCAAAACAAGTAACTTACCCACATTGGAACGATATGCGTCACATTAATTGCGCGCAAAACAGCCATCGATTTTAATAAAAACAACTCTTTAAAATTAATATTTGTAGCCAGTAAACAAACCAGTTGATTTAGGAACGACACTAAATCTCCCGTGCTTTATTCCCCAGGTGCTGATAGCAACAGACACCGTGACGCTGCCCGAGGAGAAGCAGAAGACGTCAGCGCCGCCTGCACCGGCGCGTCTGGCGCCGCTGCTGCAGACAACGCCGGGGCGCGGCACCAGCACGCACCTGCAGGCGCCCGGCACCACCTCTGCCAGGCACTCCTTGTCATTCCAATACAGGTGAGTGCTTGTCAGTTTTGAGACGTACGCTCTCAACTAACTTTTCCTGTGATATAGGCCGCGCAGGAACCAAGCCTATATTGAAAATTAATATGACAAAAGGTTTGTTATGGTGCGAAAAACTTATTATTAACTTTAGATTTGATCAGTTCCCCGATATAGACTAGTTTCAGTACTTCCAGAGAAAGCTTCTTAAATACACTTCTGTATATTTGTAATAGCAATCTCGGACCTTTACAAATAGGTTTAATACCTATTTGTAAAGGTCCGAGTTAGCTAATCTCTCATACATAACACATAATTTATCATTTTGGCATGAAATGTATCCATGACACGGTCCACTCTTGTGCCGAATGTCATCCAAAAATTGTAAAACATATTGACTTCAACATTTATATTTCCTAATAGGTTATATAACGTGCCAGCCAAGTAAGTGTTTTGTTAAAAAAATATTTATAAAGTAGTTTTAGTGTCCGTGAACGTATTAGTTGACCGTACGGTATGTAAATAACGTATTAAACCAAGGGTTGTGTATATTATAGTATTCATTATTTGATATTGAGGCACTTCAAATCTTAAGACTCTTCAACGGCATCTTATATATACCATGTCCCACGTTACTTGGGGTTTACGCAACACAAACACTGGATTTTTTACAAAAATAAAATGATTTAAAACTGTGTCCGTGGAGTTTCTTGCACGTTCTTCTCCATAGAGATCTACGCTTTGGAACGTGCAAATAGCTTCATGTTTTTGACGTACTAACTTTGACAATTCAAAAGTACCTGATAGTTTATTTGAAATAAATGCTTTGACATTTATTTCTTCCTTTCTCCCCCGTCAGCTAACTCTAAAGTTTCAAAGATGGATATCATATTACGGTTATTGTATGATCTTAGTATCTAAAAGGTTTACTATATTGTCACTGATTCTGTTTTACTTCTAACCCAACAAAATAAAGGTTCTTATTTACACTCTTACACAAGTAGCGATAAAGAGACATACACCGTTATGTCAAAGTAGCTAAACCGTGTGATTCTGATTGGTAGCTTTGTTTCGGGTACAATTAACTACACACACGTACATTATCCGGGCGTTAATCATATTCGCCCCCTACTTGGTGGTGATGGCAATGGCGCTGCTTTTTCTTATGGTTTGAAGTAAAGTAATGTTAGTGTATTCTGGGGTAACAGAATAAAAATATTTTATTATGTTTGTGTAATTGTGTTTCTTTGGCAGTCGTTATGGGTGGTTAGAAGCCAGGAAATCTGACAAGTCTTGCTAAAAATGTGTTTTCTGAAAGTAATTGAATTAACCTGTGATCGGAATAGGTACTCGTAAGTCGTGGAGTACCTATATTACCTAAACTTTACAATAACCAGTAGAATAACCTGTTAAGTATATTTAACTAAAATTGAAGTAAATATGTTCTACCTTCCCGGCCGGTCACTGCTCATAATATGAATTTGTATGTAATCAATTATTTCATAGAGAATATAAAATGTATTACGGGCCCGCTGTTTTGGAATGGCTATTGTACAAATAATACCCTAAAAAGTAGATATTTAATCATTTTCATGAGTAGCTTTGTTTAATGATGGCTAACGAGGTACACAAAATCTTAATTAAGAGTAATGTTTTGATACATTTTACTGTGTTTCACTTCCAGTTGATCGTCAATGTCGGAAAACTGCATGTATTGAAGCGCTTTTAATGGTTATTTGAAAACGAAAGATATGTTTTAACAAAAAAAAACAAAAATAGCTTTGAATCTGTTGTTGTTGGTCACTTTTGGGGTCAAACTAGTAAAGGGCTTATTGTCAGGGTTTTAATTCTATTTTTTTTTTCATAATTGAGAAGTAACTAGTTTTTAAGTTATTCAAGAAATAATACTAAAAATGACCACTCCCCCCCCCCCCCTATCCCCGAAACNCCCCCCCCCCTTATCTCCGAAACTACTGGGCCTGAAATTGATTTACTTCTTATTTAGAGATTTATAGATTACAGGAAAACATATAAGATGTCTTTAGTTTAAAAACGACATGTTACGAAAATGAAATTCGTTCGGAACCCTTTGCACGTGAGTCCGACTCGCACTTGGCCAGTTTTTTTGTTTGTGTTTTACTTTAAAGAAATCTCAAAAATCTAATTATCAAAACCGAAATTAACGGATAATCCTACCGTACCCGGAACCTGTATAATTATATATTTTTAAATCCGTATCTGTATCCAGATCCGAAATTCATTTCCATAAAATTCCTGCTAAAAATAACCAAGTTAATCTGGTGGAAGTTGACGTCAGGGTATTCCTAGAACGAATACCAAAGCACTTCTTTAACGCTATTCAAGTGCACATTTACTAATGTTTGCCTTTTACTAAATGTTCATTGCAATAAAGGATTGTATCATTAATTTTACAGAGAGATAGAGTCCCCGGTGACGCGCGAGGCGGTCCCGCTGCACTACGGCGTGACCGACACGTCCGTGTTCGACAAGCGCGCGCCCGTCTGCAACATCGACGACGTCATCAAGGACATCTGGCAATGGTTAGTCAAAGTCAAAACGTTTATTTCAATTAGGCCATTAAACGGCACTTTTGAACGTCAGCATTTACAGTTCAGTAAAATAATAATATTACATTAATAAAGTGACTCTACTGTCCATTCGGAAAGGTAGATTCTTATGGAGAAGAACGGACAAGAAACTCCATTTAGCCAACTTATGTAAACTTATTTAAATAGCAACACTACGGAATGTCGACTTTTTCGGAACAGTGAATAGCTTTCTTCTTTTTCTTTTCGATGTTGGCCCAATCTCATGGGCCCAGGAAGTATCTTGGACCACGTTCATTAGTTCATCGGGGCCTCAAAAGTGGGCTACATATTGGATAGACATCCAATATTCAGTAAAATGGATTTTTAAAGACATAAAACCCCATTTTGGCAACTTAGCCTTCTCTGGTGGGAAGACAGCCCTACCCATTCTACCCAAGCCGGATTCATATTATCGTGTTGTGTTGCCTTACCAATTCAGAACTCGTGATATAACGAACTATAGCAAAAAAATTACTTACCTACATTAAACGTTGAATTTATTGCAGAAATGAAAAACCCGCAATATAGACAAACAAATATATAAAAATAATTACATGATTCTTGTTATGGAAAAAATCCGTCGTGTTCAAACAATAAGTACTAATTAGAGATACCAAAGATGTGGCAGGGCACAAAAACTTAATCGTCAAATTCACTTGATTTCTTTTAAATAAAATTCCGAGTAAAAACACTTGTCCAAAACACGGTTGCAATCAGTTTAAACTAAGCGTTCGGTTTAAAAATTCTTAATGACTGAATGTAAAAAAATTTTGATATAAAATCCCTACACAATTAATGGGTTAATACTGGTTAAAATTTAAAAAACTAGAACCGGTAACGTGAGCCACTCTTCGATGATCCGCGATTCCGTAATGCCACCAACTTCCGTGCTGAACTGCGGGCTAAGAATACCCGCAGTTCCTGTCGTAGCGTCCAGAGCATAACGACTCTCGTGACTCTTACACTCAGCAGGCGATATCAGAAGCCTCGCCTCACGTTCGTTATTTGCATCACCGGAATCAGAGTGGTGACCGGCCTAACAATGGCACGGGCGATGTCCGTCCCTTGCGGGAGAAACCGGGACCAGTTTCTACACACAAAGAAATGACTAATCAATCATCAATTCAACCAAAAGAGTCAGAAAACCAGAGCAAACAGGTTTCCATATACGGTAGTAAAATTCTAAAGTACATACCAAGATGACGTATCATTTTCGCTCTCCAAATTCGCATACATCAGCGTGATTACTCTTAGAAGAATTCTAAGCAAATGATAAGTTTAAATACTCATTTGCGAGTTCTAAAACTGCTAACAAGTATTAATACCAAGCATTTTTTTAAGTCATTAAACCATGTTATGTATCGGTACAGGGTGAAGCGATCGGGCAGCAACGCGGACACGGGGTGGCCCTACTCCGTGGTGCAGAAGCACTGGCAGGGCGTGTGGATGCCCGCCTCGCTGCAGCCGCGCTGCGACGTCACTGTAAGTATCAACTAACAGCAACGATACACTTTAAACATACATCATAGGTATTATGCCTAGGAAAGTAAGTTGATTGTTATATTGACAAACAAGGATAGCGTTGGAACACAGTGCTGCGCTCCAAAATACAAATCGCTGACATTACCCAAAAAGCTGCCAAGTTAAAATTTGGACTGAGCTGTACACGTCTGCCACATTTCGAACGTTTCATGGGCTTAAATATTAACACAGTAAAAATCCCTGAAATTGTCTGACATAACCCAAGAGAAGATGGCGGGACGAGTGCCATACCAGCGACAGGATTGGTCCACACTTCACCAGAGCTGGGAGGAATGGAAGAAAGAAAGGAAGCCTTTGCTCTGTAGATGTACAGAGCACTCTGAAAATAAATAAATTTAACTAGTTGTTGCCCGCGACTTTGTCCGCGTGGAAAAGTTATTTTGGGCAGCCATTTTTGTTTTCTAAAAACGTTAAATCATATGTTTATTTTTTATTTTTATTAAGTGCCTAAATACAAAGTTTCATGGTTTTATCTTCAACTAGTGGACCGCACCGGCTTCGCCCGGATGTAATGATTTAAAAAAAAAATCTTTCGTAAGAATCTTCTCCTGACAATAACAAACACAACAAAAAAAGAATTAGCGAAATTGGTCAAGCCGTTTTCGAGTTTTGCGCTTAGCAACACATTTAGTGACTCATTTTTATTATATAGATGAACTCAAACTATGTGAATATGTACAGGTTCGGTACACCGCGGTCCGCGCGGGCGGCGGCTGCAGCCTGGAGATCCAACTGTGCCCGGTGGCGCTGCTGTGCAACGCGTCGCCCGTGTCGCTCACGCTGCGCTCCTACGACGCCGCGCCGCTCTGCAAGCTGCAGGCCGGCACCGCCATCTCACCGCCTTCTGCAATCGTACAGGTGTGTTCAGCATTAAAAACCTCTATAGGGAATATACATGCCATTTTTTATTTGCTAATTAAGATACTAATTAGCTTTAGAAAACGATTGAACAATTGGCCATCAACACCGAATTAGCTTTTGTTGTCAAAAGCACTAACATATTCGCTTAAAATTGTTATATCTCGTTAGTTTTTCGATCGATTTTTTTCGGTTGGTTAGATAATTGATATTTTTTTCATGTATATTTACTATTGCGTGATGTTCTTGGAATGATATTCTTTATAATTTAGTTAGATAATACAGAAGAGAAATTATTGAGTGGTAAAAGTACTGCAATATATCTACCTATTTTTATTTGATACCTGACGCCCAAACGTACAGATGCGAAATCAACGCCTTGTATTTCAGAAACCTTTCTACATGTCGGTGGAGATGGGGCGCGAGACGTTCGTGAGCTCGCAGCTGCAGGTGTCGACGGCGGACCCCGGGCGCTACGGCACGCCGCCGCCGGGTCACGTGGCACTCGACCACGCCGCCAACTTCGCCATCCTCTGCAACCAGAAGGTGACCCTACTATGTCATTATTTCTTAATCTTTACTGGCCCGCATTTGACTACATCATAGTAAGCGATTTTTTGTTCGACGATGGAGCATGCAACCTTTTAAAAATCTCCAGGTAATAGCTGTCAGCTACACAGACTTATTCGTCTAATATTCAGCAGATACATCCAGACAGCCAAATTTAATTTAAGATTGACAAATTGAACTGAACATATGTAATGTAACATTTAGCCCTGGCTGTCTTTGTAGCTGGACCAACAGACGTTGTCCTGCCAAAATTTCGGAAATATTACAAGAATCACATATAAAAAATACTTTACTTTTTCATATGTCCAGGAATCATTTCCTAAAGATTATATGAACCTTATAAAATATGTTCCAGGTTGCTTTACTGACGCTGTACTACGAGATCAAGGAAAATATCAACGTGCTGGGCGTGTCGTCGTCCTACGTGCTCATCAACAGGCTCGACACTGACCTGCTGGTAAGCTGTCCATCATCCGTTAGTTAAGAGGAGCTCGTGGCTAAGTTGCAGCACATATCGATCGATCACAGTCATAGCGACGACTTACTGGAGTCGCCAATCGTTAACTATCCCATTCACACGGAGACACAAGAAGCGTATCACTCGGCAATCGTTGCGGATAGTCAAACCCTGGAAAGTCTGTAACAGTAACTGGGTCATGGATCAATACTGGTGTTCAGCTGCATCCTGTTGGACTGGAAGTCGCCCCCTATATTTGAGAAGCTAGGCAGACGACCATTCCTCTTCGTTCGTCAACGTTTAACTGATAGACGTCTACTTCTGAACATTGACCTCAAGCATTGCCCTATCGGGAGCTCACCCCGGCCACCTACGCGGGTCTGCGGACGGCTCACGTTGGGTGGCTCGCTGTCTGATCACCACCAGGCCCGGGTCGATGGCGCGTTGTGTTTCACGCGCGCCTCAAAGAGATGTCAGCATAGAAGACGGGGCCCGCTAGGGCCAGAGCCTGCGGTCAGGGTTGCGGAATTTTTCGAAAGAGTCACCGCGGCCCTGGAACGCAAAGGGCTTTAGAAGGAACACGGATGGGTTTTAGTCAGTAAGAGTCTGACACGCCCTTCCGCTCCACCCAGAGCGGAAGAAATCATTTGATGATTTCCCATTATTGAAAAAAAAAGCATTGCCATATCGAGCGAACCTGTGTCTCTCGCGTTCAACGGACTCTCACGTCTTTCATCAGGTCATCGCTCCGCGCACGCTGTTGAATGAGATAATATTAATATTTTGGAACTAGCTTCTCACCTTTGCTTCGAACGAGTACAATGTACTAATCTGGTGATATTTCAAAACATTGGAACGCTTAATATAATGTAAATATGAACATGTAGACCATCCAGAATAAATTCTGAATTGTGGTATAATCCATTGTGTTGTTTGAAAGAACTCAGAGCGGTGAGACAGATAGATGACCTAGATGATGTCTGCGACTTCGTCCGCTTAGATATCGGCTTCAAGAAAAAAGTCTTCCTTACCAAATTTCCCTTAAAGTTGACATTTCCAAAAATCTTTAAAATCTTTTCTTGCGGATGAAGCACGATATACAATAAACGTTTATTCCGAATTTCATCTTTCTAGTAATAGTAGTTTTTCTTGAGCGTTGGTATCATATCAGTCAAGACAAACCATTTTATAAATTTAGGCAGATAAGAATGTTCGTTTTTTGCAGATTACAGCAATTGTAGTGCCGGACGACGTGGAGGACTGGATCACGCTGCGCCCCAAGACCTTCAAAATGGTGCCGCCGACTAAAGACGGCAGGTCAGTATTACACCATACATAATATCTTTCATTTCTTTCTTATTATTTAACAGGATAGCCTAGAAGAAACCAATACAATCTTGACTTACAAGACGCCTAGGTTATATCTATCAAGAATCAGGAGGGATGTTCCGCTCTTTAGGTTTATATTCACAATTAAAGTATTTTCAAGGAGTTCCTCACTGACCCATCATCAGTGATGCAACCGATATCTAGTTTAAATAAAGGTAAAATGATGTTAGAGGAGTCTGTTGCCCGATCCTCTCATTAGAGCGCCTACGCTTACGCTACGTCTACGCTTTTGTTTTTAAAGTGTCTTATTGTCCTAAGAGAACTCACTATAGGGATGAAAATAATTATATGTCCTTATCCAAGTATATATCAAAATCCACTGGTTTAGAAGCACACGTTTTTTTTTGTAGTGTTTGCTAAACCTTTATATCTTGTTATTCCAGCTCGGCAAACGGCACGCCATTGTGCAAGTTCTGGCTGCGCGGACGCTGGCGCAGCGGCAACCCGGCCGAGCTGCGCGCCTACCTGTGCCTCTCGCTGCCGTGCAGCGCGCTGCCCACGCGCCTCTCGGTGCCCATCCGTCTGGGCCAGCCGCCGCTGCGTCGCGCCGTCTCGCTCATCGATAGCAGTCTCAAGTCGGTTAGTGATATATGATATGTATTATTTTTTAAACTTTTGAACGCCAGAACATAAACGCATCGGCGTACCCCCGACGCCAAGCCACAAATTTACCGTACTTTTTGTCACGTATTTGTGACGTTTGGCGTACAGGGCACGCGCTTGCTTGTCACCTATATGTGACAGTGGCGTTCAAAAGGTTAATAATAATAAGTTTATTTACCAAAATAATTACAGAAATGCACACAAGTAGGTATATCTAACGAGTAGACTTATTGTAGGCATTACAGTGCGTTGCAAAAAATTCTATACATAATTATAGTAACCCTGCCTCTTAAACTAGTCTAACCTGTATTTTAAGAGAATATTTCTAGCGGCTAGACACTGTCTCTTAAAATATAGGTTAGGGTATAAATAATGGTAGGTGGTAGGACATATAATGGTAGATGCCGTTAGTCTGGCAGTTTGGGTTCTGTGAATTGAACCCCTAATATTGCGATGTACATGGTCCTCACATTCACAATACGTAGAGTATTATGCTATGCAGCTGCAATCTCCAAACGTTCCTTAGCTGCACTCTGAAGCCACCTGAGGACAGGCCACACGGGTCAACTTCAACGCTTGCCGATGTTTCTCCTTGGATGGGTGACCATTCATATATTTAATTGGTTGACGTGCGTCCGAGTGGAGTTTTGACACCATTTGGACGCACGTGGCTGTGCATTTGTAGATCTTTGAAATATAACAAATAGTCAATATATCATTATTTTGACTCTTCCCACAGATCGCTCACGTTAACTGTCTGTCGCTGGCACACAAGATACACTGTTGTCCCACCACTATTCGAACATCCCTCCGGATGCTACAATATAATGACAACAGTGTATCTTGTTTCCCACAATAATTATGTTGTCCAGGTGAATTATATGAGTAACTGGTTTGTTTCAGGTGCCGATAGTGGTGACGCAGATGAAGCAGGACAGCCGCTGGCTGGTGGTGGTGGCGCCGGACCCGTGCCCGCAGTTCTTAGTGCACAACCACACGCGCCTCACGCTGGCCGTGGCGCAGCCCCTCCACACTCCCGACGAGCCCTCTTCCTCCTCCGCGCTGACAGAGGTAACATAACCATCATCGTGAAATAAATAGATAAACAACTAACAAATAAAATACACTTAATAATACTCAATAACTATATAGGGTTAGTTCGGAGACAGTGCGGATATTTCTTCCATGCAATCAGTATCATTATTAGAATAATCTATCTATACATAGAATAAAAATGTAACGGATCGCTGTCTGTACATGGGAGATATATGAGAAAAAACATTATTGGGACCTTTATCAACGCAAATAGCACCCAAAACAATGATTGTTAGAATTTTTGTGCGTATGTGCACGCTAATCTCAGAAACAGCTTATCCAATTTAGATGTGGTTTTAAATTAAATTAAAATAATACACTGTGGTAAGCTTCACTTAACATTTAGTGTTTGTTTCATGTCAATCGGTTCATAAATAAAAAAGTTATGCCAATTAAAAGAATCACGTCTTTCTCTCGTCTCGTCTTTCTCTGTTCAGTAGCATTGACTGAAACTTTACTTTAAACATTTTTGTACATAAAATTGGCGATGACAATTCCATCGTACCTTATACTAATGTCTTATCCTAATTAAAAATTACAATTAGCGCTTTAATTAAACTTGAAGGAGTATAGCATTCTAGCTGCATCCGAACTTGGTAAAGCTAGAATACTATGAAAGGCATATATATCTTAACTTATAATCAGAGATCGGAATAGGTAGACTATATTTACCTAATTTTCGTGGAAGTTACTAACATACAGTTGATAATACCTCCTCTAAAATCCCAAAATCATAAACATGACGATTGTATCCTGGGATTTAAGAAATTGCAAATTACTTATTGCGATTTGAAAAAATTTGAACAAAATGATTGTATCGAAGAATCTTATTATATTTTTAGATTTCCGTACCTACTAAAACTGTTAAATTAAATAGCTTTGTTTTCGCACAAATCTTTCTTCCTTTGATTCTTCAAATTAATAATTTGTAACTGTACTCGAAGTCTAGTTCATGTTTTTATAATCCCGGGTTTTGATTGTCATGATTCCGTTTATGATTCCAGGATTTTACAGGAAGTATTATATCAATTCTACTCCCACGAACCTTAGGTAAATATTGTAACACCAGCGGACTCACGCTAATGCTACTTATGATATTATTATCAAATAAAACTATATTTGAGATTTAAACTTCAAAATATATATGGCGTCTGCCTTCAAAGAACGTTGGTACCGGAGTGCCAAATAAAAAACTAAACATATTTTTAAATTCCTGTTTCAAATTCTCTATTACTTTTCGCCAGACTCTTCCAAAGGGCTACCTTGTCTGCCAGAGACCTGGAGCCAAGGATATCCTCGTCACAATATAGTCTACCTATTCCGATTTCTGCTTATAATCATGTCGAGACACATGCCTCTTTCAGTAGGTGAATTATGATAGTTGGCAATTGCAATGGCGCGAATAGGTTGCAATTGCGTCAATTGGGATCAGGCACAAACTGTGAGCGGATGTAGTGAGTGCAAATTGTCTTGAAGTGTACATCTTCTAATGAAGATTGCTACGATTTAGAAAAAGGCTAAGAAAAAGAACAGGCTTAGAGCTAAAAAAGGCATTATTTACAAACTTTAACTGTTACATCACCACTGTTCCGGTTACATGATTTTTCACTGAAAGTAAACTAAACTATTGCCGCCTGTCCTTTTTATTCAAGAAAATGCACGATTTTTGTGTCATCGTCGACGTATAAAACCTAGTAACAAAATGAACGTTTATAAACTTGCAGGCCATACCTGAGTGCTTGGGCATCAAGTGGTGGTGCATGGTGCCGCCCGCGACGGCCGTGCACTACTCCACGCCGGCGCACTGCGCGCGATTTCCACCCGACACCATGCCGCCGCCCTCCATGCCCTCGCCCGTTCTCACCTTCGCCAAGGGAAAAGGTACTGTGGAGAATAGACAAATAAAGAAAAGAAAGTACTTATTTAGACTTCATGTCGGACTATATATATATGCGTTGCACTAAAACTTTAACCATGGGATCAACCACGACATCGCGAAAAAGTCAGCTATTACTAATTTTCAATTGCTGCTGGGCAGTCGAAGTTACACGTTGTATTCCTATACATGTATAAGTTTTTTTTTTAAATAATTACTTCATCCAAGTATGGCCTTGACAGCCAACTATCTCTCTTTCACATTTGAATCCTTTTTTTATCTCGTTTCACTTATAATGTGCCATTAACATCGAAACTTCGAACCAGATCCAACTAAAGAGGTCAGCCCCCAAAGTACGCACTAAATACTACTTATCCTATTGTCGTTATTTTAAACTAGCCACGTGAAAGTAGAGAACATACTCCCGGGATGAAAATCCCTATATCCTATTCCAGGACATGGTCTACCTTTGTGCTAAGTTTCACTCAATTCCGTTCAGGCCCTAAGACGTGAAGAGTTAACGAATAAGCGAAATCACTTTCAAATTTATAATATTAGTTAGAATGACGTTAGCTGAAACAATCGATACTTTTCATTATTTCTCTCTTCCATATGCAATGTGGAGACATCGATACGACAATAAGTGAAAACACTAGCTATACTGGTTCATAGGAATGTTTTTAAACTATTATAAATTCTGTCACCGAAATTAAAAATAAACTTTCCAATTATATAAAACGTCAAAAAACTCAAACTAGTCAAGGATATGCAGTTAGTGACATCAAATCTGTAATAAAAGGCAACGTATTCGTATGAACTAGTATTGCCAGTATTTTGATTTATTGTCGTATCGTCGTTTCCACCTTGTATATTATTGTTTATGTTTGATCTTGTCGCCTATCGACGGGATTGGTCCACACTTGCCGGGAGGAATGCACCACAGTGAGACAGAATAGGTTAAAAATAAATTACGTTTGTATTTATCCTTACAATTATCATAAGAGAATGAAGACATGTATTTATTATTATTCTTTTAGACTCCATACTAATATTATCAGACGTATTCATAAAAGAAAATAAACATTATGCTTAGTTTAAATACTGATTAATAGATTATTAAGTCCAATGTTAAGCATATTATGGTAAATAGTCTTTATAAATAGCCCAGGGCTATGTAAATGGAAAAATAGGGCTGTTTGTTTCGCTCTCTTGCTTGAAATTCATGTATTGATACTGACCGAGACTGGCCTAATAGATTATAGTTTCATCGTGAGAGAAGGTTCCCTTACAATGACTTCTCACTTACACGAGCGAAGCCACTGGTAGAGAAGCTATTATATTATAATGCACTACAATACTATGGTCTAAATTCTACTACTACTTCTCTTTATATAATAAATTATATTTTTTTTTGTAAGTAGGTTCAACACAACACTTGTACAAATGTACATGTCAATATTTTTTGATAATTTTAAGCTAGATGAGGCACCGGCCTCATCTTGCTCATCCTAGCTGACTACCCTCAGAAGAGGAGAAACACCGAAACAAACTCAGAGGTCCCTTTTAAAGTCCATACAATTCGTACTGGTCAAATCATATTAGAACCATGAAGGTTAATGTCTGAGGTGGCCTTTTGAGGAAAGTGCCACACAGATTTGAGAGGACCTGTCCAGACAGTGCAAGCATTTGTCAGTTATCGCGAAACTTGAACTTAGAACTTTAATGCCAAAGTAAGGACATTTGGGTAGGCCGCATAAACAACTCAAACAGCCAGAGTAACTGCAATGAAACCCTAATAAAAGAACCGTGCAGATCAATGTCTGAAATGGTATTTTGAGGAAAGAACCACAGATTTGAACTAAAATAATCTAAAATATATGGCTTCGAAAAAATTATCCGCGTCGCTGTCCACTGGAGCTATAAACTACGAATCCCGGGATACAATCGTCATGTTTATGATTCCGGGATTTTAGAGGAGGTATTATCAAATCTATGTTACTTACTTCCACGAACATTAGGTAAATATAGTCTACCTATTCCGATCTCTAGTTCCTTATTTGCTTAGTTCGATCCAGCCTGTCCCTAGCTGTCCTCCCCAGCGACGCCCTAAGCCGAGGCCCATACCCCTTAGCGTGTAGTCGCTTAGTTTTTAATAAGCCCTGGCTGGAGGATGTAATTTAAGAATTGAAGAATGCATTGCGAGTGGTAATGATATATTTTTTTTATAAGAATCGATGTTGGTTAATGTTTGGAAGACAACCAGCTATGCATGAAATTACTCAATCCAGTTCCACAGACATCCTGCACTTTCTTCTTTAAATTAGTCGTACTTTTTGTCATGGTACAATGTATAATTATTTAACTTCTGGTACTATTAATAATACTTTGAACCTTAATGAAACCTTATCTGATGATGATGAATGTCTTCCTAACTGTGGAAATTATATTACTTAAGAGCAGATATAAAATCTTCTTTCAGAGCAACTGGAACTTATATAATAAGTATAGCTGTTGATAATAATAGTAGCAAAATTATTGATGCTGAGTGTTAATGTCCAGCATCTGCTTTGAAGAAATGTTCCCATATCATTGCTGTACTTTATAAACTTGAAGATTTTACCGTACGCTTCGGTTATATCGCTCTGACTTGTACATCCAAATTAAAAGAGTGGAACACGGGCAAAAAGTTTGACAGACAGTATTTTAACAGAAGGCTAACCTACAAAACGTAAACTAAACATCCTAAGAAATCGATTGTTAACTTAAAAAAAATATTAATCTAGATGAGGAACAGTTCACATGTTAGTTTCATGCAGATTCGTTAAAATAATTCAGAGTGAAAAAGAAAATAACTGCATGTGGAATACGTCATTGAGTACTTATTAAGTTATTACAATCAAAACACGTGTGTTGTGCCCCTGGTGGATCTTTTTTTAAATCAACAGGCTAATTTGCATTTCAGATTCGTCCACTTGAAAAATTCGCCTGTCTAGACCTTACACCTCGCAGGGCGATCCCCGGCCACCGTAGGCGCGGGCCTGCGGACGGCGAGCATTGGGTGGCTCGCTGTCCGATCACCACCAGGCCCGGGTCGATGGCGCGTTGTGTTTCACGCGCGCCTCAAAGAGATGTCAGCATAGAAGATGGGGCCCGCTAGGGCCAGAGCCTGCCGGGGTTGCGGAATTTGTTCGAAAGAGTCACCGCGGCCCTGGAACGCAAAGGGCTTTAGAAGGAACACGGATGGGTTTTAGTCAGTAAGAGTCTGACACGCCCTTCCGCTCCACCCAGAGCGGAAGAAGTCATTTGATGATTTCCCATCCGTAAAAAAAAAAGACCATACACCTGACATACCTACAGAGGACCAATAATAACTTACATCCCCCACAGACGACAGCGACCAGGAGTGGTGCTCGCCTGTAGTGACGGCGGACGGCGAGCAGCTGCTGCAGTACTACGGCGGCGTCACCATAAAGCTACGCGTGCGCACTCACCCACACTCTACGCTGCTCGAACTGCAAGATGTTGATCAAGTATGTGGAATCTTTTTTTTTTTGCTGTTCACTCATGAGTCATGTTTCCTCTTCATTCCTTCTACTTTTTCGCGAGCCTGCGTACTGCTGTACTATTGAATAAATATATATTAATATAAAAAGTAAGTTGGTATTCAAAATAAAACTTTGCACTACATAAAATGGGAGAAGCATGGAAAAAAATCATGGTTATGGTTTGTACCTTTCATTGTGTATAAATAAGGCTCCAAGCTATCGGCGCGGCCCTATTCAGACAGGTCTGATATTTTTGTATTCTAGAAAGAAAATTCTGTGCTATCACACATATTTTCGAAGTCGATGCAGTCTTATATTTTATACTACACCTGCTTAGAAAGTACCTTGATACTTTATCAAATTTACGGTAGAAAGTACGTCATTGCATATCGAACAAATATGCGGGGAGAAAACGCATCTGAGCGGGAGAGAAAAGTGTATGAAAATCCATTTCTTACGTGGTTTTTCTTTTTTAATTTTGGGTAAGACTATGCGCCGGTAACCTAAATATCAAAAGCCAAAAAGTTTTTACAGTGAGTTTTTATCTCCAAGTTCGCAAAATGACACTGGCCACTAGCTGTGTGTTGGATGGTGTCGGGCTGGCAGTGCGACCCTGCGGCGGCAGGATAAACAATTTGAAAAAAGAACATGTGAAAATTGCAGACGCCATTGGCGCCATTTCCAATTTGTGTGTTGTTTGAGGATTCAGTTTTAACTGCAACAATTTCAATATAAATTTCAATTAGTAAAGATTTCGTTTTTTATTTTCCTTGTAGGTGTAGTATAAAGCACTATGTATCACTCGAGAGAAACTGCGATTCCCGATCTTGGGTGTTTTAAAGCCCTCGCCTACGGCTCGGGCTTCAAACGACACCCTCGACGGTAATCGGTCACTTTCTCCTCTCGGTGAACAATGTACTATTTGACAACGCATTCCACTAATTACCACATTTCAACTTGAGGTCAAATATTAGTTGAAATAATAAATGAAATATAATGAATAATAATGAATCTTGAAATAAGATATTATTTCCGAACTGTCTATAGTGATATCTTTAGATCGTAATTATACATTGCTAGAGATCCTGAAAAACAAAGAATTCTGTGCCATAATTGCCAATCACAAATGTTTCAGAATGACATATCGGCGAGCGATATAAGACGACGACTGATGGGCGCTTTGAAAAAAAATGATATGTGCGTTGAAACTCAGAAGGTAATTGCTGTTTAAACAGTTACTATGTATATGTTAGTTGGCAACAGATTTTCGTATTGGGGGGAAGTTTGTGCATGTAAAAATGTATGAAATTGTGCGTGCGCAAACTTCCCCCACTACGAAAATCGTTGCCAACATACGTGCCGGTAACTATACGTAAATCTTAACTATTCCAACTTATAGTCTGTCACTAAGTTGAGTCTTAAGGTGAAGTTGAGGTTGTAACACTTGTGGAACGGGGAAAAGCTAATTCACTGTTTATTTATTTAACGTGGCTGTGCTGCCAGCCTTTTGGGCACATCACCAGTGGCAAACAATGCGGAGGAAATTCTCGACGCCATATTGTTTAGATTATTTGAGTGTATATATAATAAAAGTTAGTTCAGTTATTTTTTTTCTTGTATCTAAACAAATTTATTTAAAACTTCGTGCAAAAAAGTGGACTTAATAGCACTTAGGCATTTTGTACCAGTCAACCAATGGAACAGATATCATGACAGGTGCAATGTATATGTCCTGACCGATTTCTGCCATGGCGGTCAATCTCAACCGAGACTAGCCTTCGGTGTGTACATATTATAGTGAGGCGTGTGTGCGCAAACACAGGTGCACTAAGCAAGTATTGAGCATTGGAAGCAATAAATATTAATAAGCTAATACAATAGCCTGGAAGCAGCTTGTCAGCGAATCCTTCAAACCTTTTGAGGACAGGCATGACGTTCAGCAATGAACATATAAAACTAAACATATTTATGAAATAATAGAAAATAATCTATTGAGATTCCCTAAGGTAACAATCAGTGTCGAAACCCGATCATACGATTAAATTAATCGTTTTTCTGCAGCAGGAAATGCAGTCGTCTTCTGAGAGCAGTTTGACGCGCAACGCGGCTATCTATGAACGTAAGTCTGATGTACTCATACAGCACCACCCAACTTGTGCCACCTCACACATTCTGATCACAAGCGCCACAAACCATCAATAGATGCATTGAATAGTTCAACGGTCTGTGTCATCTTCAAAAGTTTGACAGAAATAAAACGAGATTTCTGAAGTGATAACTTCTTATGGGAATGTAAACCGCTTCGTGACGTAACGCGTTACGGCGCCAGTCTGTCTGGCTTCCCTTTCTCTCACGCATACGGCAGCGGTAGGCCGGCTCTTCCTCTCTCACTCTAACCCATAGCGCTAGTCGTATTTCGGACAGACGCTTCCCGTATTAAATAGTTCAACTTAGATTAGTTTAAGTTATCCTTCTGTCGGGCGTCCCGAAACGCACACGTTTTTTTAATCAGTTTATTGCTAAATGCATTTAGAGATTTGTGGTGCAAGTTTGGTTTCTAAAACACCTTTTTAATTGATTGTGTTTTGTTGAGCTTTATACTTTAAATACCAATTTATTATAGTATTATACATTGTTATTTATGACTTAGAAATTGTATGCCCTACCGATTATATGTAATAATAATAAGTCAGAATGAAAACCGCATCTAAATAAAGTTGCGAAGTTTACAAAACTAATTCGTCCCCACAGACAGGCTTAAGTTATTGGGATACAGGTAGAATCAGAGCTCATGGCGGCTCGGAACACACAACTCATAACAAATTCATGTGACAGCGGGGTACTGTGCAGCCAAAAGTGAGCTTCACGTCACAATCTTTGATTCGATCTTTACTCACATGTGAGCTCACGACCGTGTGTCATCAATGTCTTTATTCATTCGTACAAGCAATATGAACTTTTTACGATATGACGTATTAATTATGGTACAGTGCCCTGCGATCTCGGCATAACGAAGTCGACGCCACAAACGAATAAAGAGAAGAGCCGCGCCAACGCTGCCACTGCCCACCTGCCCGACGTACAGAGAAGTAAGTATGTTTTCTTTTTACATTTCTTACCCGACTACGGGAAAGCCGGCAAGACTACGGCAAACGATGAATTATGATTCTAGCTGCCTATGTACAGTCAACAAAGCTATTTGGTATACCGGCAAAAATATTAATTTTTCCACTGCACTGCCAATATTTATTTCTAATGGGTGCATTATAACTTTTTTAGCTTATGACGTACGAGTGTGGTGTACAATAATTGTCTACTCAGCGCACTCACAACATTTTTTAAAAGTAGTTGCAAGTTAGCTGCCTGCATACCAAATAGCTTTGCTGACTGTACGTATGTTTGTATTTACGTGAGATCCACCGAAGCTCTTTTTGTACCTAAGACTCTTGCCAAGCCGCATCAGCTATTGTCAACAGGTTTAGGGTTACATTACACGCGGTGCCGATATGGTCACGTGGTCAATCCCAAAAATTTTGGCATTTCGAGAATGGCTGTCGCTGATAGGATGTCACTCTAGCAGGCCCCCTGGTTGATTCTGAGGTTTCTGATATTTATTAATATCACCATTTACTTATATTTTTTATTGCTCAACAAAGGTGGAATGTAAATGAACATGGTCTCCCAGTGTCAAATTGTTTGACAGCGAACTTGAAACGTTATTATATCATACTGTATAAAATTACAGGTACACTCAATTGTCCAGGCAGCGCTAGTCGGATGATAAAGAACGCCAGTACGGTGCGGTTCTCGTCGGAGACTATATCGTACGGTATGGACAATGGTGAGTCTCCTTCTATTACTTACTATCAATGTTAACGTCTTTATGTTTATTAATCAATTACATAACCAAGGCTGACTGTTTTTGTATGTAAACTTGCCATACAGATACACTGTACCTTTTTATCTGGGTAGTTATAAATTGGAAAAATCTCAGAGTTTCGCGCGGTCGAATCGGCTTGCAAAAGCCACTGGATAATAGATAAATAATAATAAATATACTTTCTTTCAAATCTTGATCCATATAATGTCAAACCCGAAGTCCGTAGTTTCGGGCTTAGTTGCGAGCGTATTCTACTCCGTATCATCTACGGACTTACGATTAATTCCGAACCCAAACTAAGAATGAATGACAACACGATTTGACAGTTACTGTCAAATCGTGTTGTCATTAATGTTTAGTGGTTAGGTGATAAGGACTAGAATACGCCCGAAACTACGGATTTTATAAGACACTGCGTCATCCCCTCGCTTTGGACTCGCTCACAAATCGCCAGTGTGAAAAGGCCCTTAGAGTCTACACAGACGGACTGGAAAACATGCTGCTGCTGGTTATGAGATAGTTTTTGTGCAGTTAATCGTTCTAATTAAAGTCGGTTAGCAACTTCACTGCTGTTATAACATTTACACGAAACAATAGCTGTCATTGCCATTCTAAAACAAAATGTATTATGATGTGACTTGTTTGATGCAGACTTGGACGATGATGACGATACTTTCTCGGAGTCGGAGCGTTTACGATGCGTGATCGCGGGCGTGGCGTTGGAGGTGTCGGCGGCGCGTGACGTGCCGCCACTGTTGGCGCTGCACCTGGACCGCTCGGCGCTTCTGGTGCAGGCGGACACAAAGGTGACTATATATATACAACGTGGAATAGAATAAGCTGAGTAGTTTGAAATTATCCGGTGACAAACCTCGCGGAGATGGAGCGGCGTGGCACTGGAGGTGTCGATGTTTAGGTGTGATTGAAAACCTGCAAAGTGCAATTCGCCACATAAAATAAACAGATCGGCAAAAAGGCAAGGACGAACCAGCAACTTTTCCGCACTAGTTCGAAATACACTTGATTTTGTGCCTAAAAGCCACAAAGTGATGGGAGCCAATATTAAAATAATTGTGTTGAAAACATGTTTACTTTACCCCCCACAGCAAACAAAAACGACCGTCTCAATAGCGGACGCACAGATCGACAACCTGCAGTACGACACGGGGCATTTCGATTTCGCCGTGGTGGCGAGCACGCGCGCGGCGCCTCTCGCCGCCGACCGCTGGCCGCCGCTCTGGAACATGTTCGCCGAGCGCGACACGTTCGCCACGCGCGCACGCTCCGCCAGGCTGCTGCTCAAGATGACCAACGACAAGTGGGTCGTCGTCACCAACAAGTACAATGGTGAGTGTGAGTTACCTAGTTATTATCTGCCAAGCAGATTCGCTATTTTTGGAGTAAGCTCGTGTAAAGAAATTTAGCGAGCTTCATTATGATTTTATGCGGGGTGGCTCGTGTGTACTGGTTCAAATCGACCGTATGTGACAGTCCCCTCTCGACAAGGACTTTTCGAAATACCCCGTACTTGTGTGGTCAGCGATTCGTGGCTAGGTGTATTCTGTGAAGCACTAAACAATGGTTACTGTGAGTTGGTAATATATAATTTAGTTTTAAACTCAATTCTAAAATTCGCTGCTGGCTGTGAATCGTACACTTTCAATAATATAAGCATTTTAGTAGAATACACTAAGGTGGAATTACATTGTGAGGTAGAGGAAATTAGGTAAATCTGTAAAAATTTTGAAATTTTGATTTGATGGTCATTAAAAAAAGGATGTTTCTAAACTTTACATATATGTATATTAAAAGTAAGTGCTATGGAAATATTATGTAACGATAGAGACTGGTCATCCCTTAGTTGCCACTGGCTCATTTTAATATTTGAAACTGTAAATTGTTTTTTCTTCCTTTACTTTGTTCTCATATATAGAAGCAACAAGGCTAATGTAACCAGGATGTTGGAAATATGAAATGTTTTAAAAGAGTGTCCATGGAGTTTCTTGCACGTTCTTCTCCATAGACATCTACGCTTTGGAACGTGTAAATAGCTTCATGTTTTTGACGGACTGACTTTGACTAATCTAAAGTACCTATTAATGGTTTATTTGAAATAAATGCTTTAACGTTGACGTTTGATCAATTTGAGAATAGGCATGGTAAAAAACTTTACAGACACTTTTTGAAATTGTTGACCTTTAATAATCCCGGCCTAATCCAAAGACTTAAAATAAACATTATAAATAAAAATATATATAGGGTACCTTGCAGGTAAAGTGACATTGTTTGCCGAGATATAACATTCGCTGTGTAATATTCATTGGAGCTGCATTTTTGAACTAAAAAAAGATTAGGATATTCTTTAGGATAACAACAACATGGAATATTTGTAGTAGTGTAAGTTTCAATGCCATGGCCTACTTTTCTAGCATTTCTGCTATTTCATTCGGTCTGCTGATTTGACAAGATTCATCGTTCATCATCGCCATAGGTCGGAGAGCTTGTACAGATTCATTTTGGCACATTGTTTCTGTGTCACTAGATTTCTTTTTTCTGCAAATCTCTTTGTCACATTTGGTAAACCAAGCGGTCTTAGAACCAGATTTAAAATAGTTATAACACCGAAATGTAAATAAGCTACTAGACATAAATACATACAGTTTTTTTTTTATCGGAAATCATCAAATGACTCCGTCCATTCTGGGCGAAGCGGAAGGGAGTGTCAGACTCTTACTGACTAAAATCCCGAATGGGTTGTTCCTACCAATGCCCTTGGCGTTCCAGGGCCATAGTAACTCTTTCGAACAATTCCGCAACCCTACCGGGTATACGGCTGTTAAATAGCACGTGGAGTTATAAAAACGTTAGGCTTGGTCACATAAAACAAGTTGATGGGGTCCTGAAATATCCCAAATTTGCTAGTGAACTTTTGATTAGAAACTTTACAATGAATGGCGTCATTTTGCTCGCTACCTTTCCACCTTTATCCTCTTTTCAGAAATGACCGAGTTGGAGGTGCGCCTGGGCACGCTGGCGCTCTACGTGGAGGACGCGTACGTGAAGGCGCTGGTGGACCTGTCCCATCTGCTGGTGCCATCAGGCAGTCACGACCCCAGCCTGAATGAGGAACGCTCCATGCAGCGCCCGCTACGTCTGCGCCTGCTGCACGTGCATCCTCTGGACCTCACGCTCACTCTACACACTGCCGTATGTATTACAACGTCGCCGTCGTATCCATACTTGAATTCTTAAATCGAGATCATTGTAATCCATCGCCACCAATTTAATTGAAATAAAAAGGCCCTAAAAAGTATGGCCTACAATGAAATATGAATTTGTCTTGTATGATATACGAGTTTGCTGTACCAAAATGTTAATAATCTCGGATTCTGAATTCAAATATAGCGTCAGGATAGGGCCAATAGAGAGGGCAATTCTCGGAGTTTCCTTGCGTGATCGAATCAGGAATGACGATATCCGCAAGAGAACCAAGGTTTGGTAGTGGGCAGGGAACATTGCTCGCAGAAAAGATAGTCGATGCCGTCGAAAAGTTCGATCGACTCCATTATGTGCTGGTTGTGTCTGTTTCCAGGTGCGAATGTACATAGCTCTGGACCAGAGTCCGCTGCGGCTGAGCGCGTTCAAGCTACACGACATGATGACGTCATCGGAGCGCCTCACGCATGCGCTCACCGTGCACTATCTGTCCGCCGCCATATTAGGAGCGGGTAAGTCTTAGTATTTCAATGTCAAAGGAAACCGAAGCAACCATGAAATACTTAAATTCATATTTACATGTTAGCTGACTGGCTACCGCTGCATTTCATTTGAATTGTATTATAACAATGATATCTAACTACTTCACAATTGATTCGTCCATTATTTAGCTTTACAAACTTCTTTCATTCATTCGATAACATATTATGTTTCCGAAAACTGCCGAAGTACGCCTACTTGAATAAAATTAAATATTACAAGATTTATTACTGGCAAGAAGACGTGTGAGCTCGCGCACAGGCATAAGAAAATAATTATACTTTTTTACTGTTATTAATTCTAACAATAGGGTGGGTAGTCGGCGGCCTAGAACTGCTGGGCGCGCCGGGTGCGCTCGCGGCCCGCTTGGGAGGCG
>NDFZ01004828.1:52071-66754 GCA_002192655.3 Mamestra configurata
CCTCAGCCGCGGCGGCCGCCCTCCTGCGCTCGCTCAGCGCCTGGGCCGGCTCGCTAGCCAGGAACCTAGATCTCCTGGCTGGTGACGAGGAGCATGCACGAAGAGCAGCTGCAGCCAGGAGAAGACCTCCTCCGAGCTTTGTGGCGGGACTCATGGCAGGATTTACGAACTTTGCCATCAATATTCTTGGTAAGACCTGCCGATTTCCTCAATTGTACACTTGGTAAGATTTACTTTTCATTAGGAAGAAACAGTGCACTGATAAAGATTGGGACAGTATGGCGGGGATCTCACAAACTTCGCTATCAATATTCTTGGTAATTGTGTAAATTAAACTTTGAGCTTGGATCTTTAGTAAGGAACTTGGACCTTCTGGCCCGTGATGAAGAGCATGCAAGATTGGCTGGAGACTTTGTGGTTTAAAATTGATAACTGATGGTATGGAAAAACTGCCAAAAGATTTAAATTATGTCTTAAATTAGAAATCTGGTGGATGTGAAATCAGCTCTTAGGCATTTGAAAAACTTACAATATTGCCTGTCACCTATCCACATGAGAACTTAATGACTGCGTCTGCAAACGGTGTTACTGTAGCCAAATATTGGACCAAACAAACAATATGTTTATATTTTTAATTTAATATGGGGATGAGTTATCGATACGTTAAGAACATTTGAATAAGTCATAAGAGATCGTCTATTAATCGGAAAAAAGTTACTTAAAACATCACATGATAATAATTGGACCCCTAAGAAGACTGAGTTTGCTTTCCAGGTGCCGTTGGCGGCCTAGCACATCACCCACTGGTAGGCGTGGCGGTGGGCGAGACGGAGAGCGGCACGGCGGGCTTGCGGCGCGGCTTGCTGGGCGCGCTCACCAAGCCGCTCAGCGCCACTGCCGACCTCGTGGCCTACGCTGGCTCGGGCCTGCTGCGCCAGACTGGCTGGGACCCTGTGCCCGAGGTCTGTTTGACTATACTTGAATTTATCATACGTGATCCCTTCAATCCATCATCATCTGCGTAGCTTTTGCCCAACCATATTGGGGTCAGCTTTCAGTCAAACCGGATTCAGTTTCATTAACGCTACCAACAGTAGCTGAAACGTCATGTAACAAAGGCAAATATGACGTTTCAGCTACTGCTGGTAGCTAATTTGACAGTTAGTTAAAGATAGATACGTTATTGAGACCGGCCGTAAATCAAGTGTCAAGAGTTCAGTAATGTTTTTCTTTATTGTTACTTCTGTTACAGTGATCTGTCTCCTAGTAATTGAGACAGACTTGCTCGGTTATGCTACCTTTATCGCATCCTGCTCTTCTCGTATGTGATGATTGTGTCACATCTTGTGGACTTTTGCGTTTCAATCTGCATTTAGACTTTTTTAAATTCATCAATATTTGAGCCAGTTGGGTGATTTACAACTCTCTCTTTCTATAACGTGGTGTATCTCATTTATTCCTCACTGATTGTAAGCATCCTTGGATCCATGTCCTTGTACAATTGTTAGTTGGTTATGAACCGTGGGGCGTCTGTTATTATGCATAGCATTTTGTTTTGTAACCACGTTCAATTATTTCTATGTCAGAATGCGAAGCTGCCATAGCCGTATGGTAGACTGGTTTGAGTATAACCTTATAGAAAAGGAGTTTGTTCTCCCGTGGTAGTTGGGATGTTCTGGTCACGAGCCAGATAAATTTTGTAAGTTAGTTGTTTGTTAATTTTGTGCGGCCTTTTAGTAAAAATATGTTTCCACCGTATCACGCAGTCTGCGCGCAGAATCTCTATATTATTAAGTCTGACTGGAGGACACGTTCCTGTGCGAAGTGTGAATGTGACATTAACTGATTAACTCATTAGCTTCGTGGCACCATTTCTTAAACCCATCCGCTACATCATATATACCGCTTTGCAGCATACTTGGTACCTCTGGTTGAGATTGGCTGACCAAGATGGCGGTGTCAATCGCGAAGTTCCCGTTGTAATTGTTGAGTTTGTGGGTAGATCTGAGGTGCAGAGTACGTAGAGGACCACGCACACTATACTATGGCACACCCGCTTATATTGTTGAGTTTGTGGGTAGATCTGAGGTGAGTTTGTGGGCAGAGGTTGTCAAAGTCAATTCATTTATTTAAACTAGACCATTACAAGGCACATTTGAACGTCAAATTTACAGTTTGAAATTAAAATATTAGTGACTCTAGTTGTCCATTCGCAAAAAGTAGATTCTTATGGAGAAGAGCGGACAAAAACCTCCACAGTTACTCTTTTCAAATATAAGTTTTACGTTATTTTGTATACATACATTGATAAATTGATTATAGTATGTGAGCACAATGCATCCAACATTACACTAATATACAGCATACACTTATATACTAATAGGTACAAAAAAGCAATACCAGCATAGATAAAAGATTAAGAAGTAAAATATATCAATTAACATTGATATTTACGATCTTTTAACATCGGCGAGCATTGGGTGGCTCGCTGTCCGATAACCACCAGGCCCGGGTCGATGGCGCGTTGTGTTTCACGCGCGAATTAAGTAAGCGACAACGGAAGTATTAAAAAAATAACTTTATTCCGACAGAGTTACAGCGAAACAGTAATTAATTAAATCTTACAAAATATTGATCTTATATACTAACTTAATTGCTAACGTAGTACATGCACAGCGTGATCAGATTGACGCATGTTCTAGATAATTATAAATGCTGATCGCGCAGTGGGGAAATTGGGAAATAATAATCTAGTAACTACTTATTGGCTGACAAAGCTAATATTGGTAGGTTGGGGTTCCTTAACTCNGGGAGTTCCTTAACTCGCGCCTCAAAGAGATGTCAGCATAAAAGAAGGGGCCCGCTAGGGCCAGAGCCTGCCAGGGTTGCGGAATTTGTTCGAAAGAGTCACCGCGGCCCTGGAACGCAAAGGGTAGAAGGAACACGGATGGGTTTTAGTCAGTAAAAGTCTGACACGCCCTTCAGCTCCACCCAGAGCGGAAGAAGTCATTTGATGTTTTCCCATCCTTAAAAAAAAAAAAAACAATTAACATAAGGTACATTTTGGGTAAATATCCCTTACGTTAATTGATACTTCTGGTATCGATATATTGATAATATCACTGATGTAATCATATATAGCAGTATTTTATACCGCATTCAATCGAAGGCCTCGGATATGTCCAAGAATGCCGCAGAACAGCATTGTTTGTCTTCAAATGATTCTAAGATTTTATCTGTCAGACCCGGTCTATGGCATGTTTATCGCAAAATCCACAAACACTGGGAGTAAGCGAGACAGTGTGAGGGACTCATACACTGTAGAGGCGATGAGAAATAAGCTGATGGGTCTGTAAGACTTCAGATCATCCGGCTGTTTACTTGGTTTTGGGAACATTTAATCTTGGCCGCTTTCTATTGTGAGCGAAGTAGGAGATTTAGTAATGTTTTCTGTACTAAATATTCGTTTGAAGTATTTAAACTACGTTCTGTATTCCCCAGCCGCGTGTCCTGCGGCCGTCCATCGAGACGCGCATGTCGCCGTGTTGGCAGCGCGACTGCGTGCGCTGGATGTTCCGCCTGGCCGAGCTTACGGCGCTGTCCGGCTTCGAGGTGCTGCTGGAGAGCTCACAGCTGCAGCTGCTGCTCACTCACAAGGTCAGTAGTGGCTGGACCGACAGGCCAAGCCTGTCACACTATTCCCAGCCACTGCAACTCCTGAAAGCCAGAGTCAGCAGTGGCGGCCAGTGGGAAAACGCCGCTTCGATGAAGCTCAACGAGTCCCAAGGAAACGATTCTACTGTCTTGGATCCACCGGTCAGATTATATCGCTTTCTGACTACCCATCTGCAAAACTACCTTGGCAAGCGTCCTAAAAGGTTATGACGTAAATTTCAGTTACTGGTGGTAGCGGAGCCGGAGACGGAGCGCATCGTGGAGATGATCGACTACCGGTACTGCACGCTCGGCCCCTACGAAGGATCTATCGTTGAGGTGCGTTCCATTCTCATACTTATTGAACACTAGGCTGTCATTCTTCCATACAAACGTAGTCTGGTGACAACTGCACTGTTTGACGGTGGACATTCATAACAAAAAGTGATATCAATATGGAACCAAAGCAGCGTCGAAACACTAGTTTAACGCATAGCATGCGTTTTAACCGCGCCTGTTAACGAGTGCGAGCCGTGCACTAGTGCACCCTGAACGATCAGCCGGTCGATTCTGTAAACATGTCATTCCATCTTGATTATAATAATATGGATTGACAGCTCACCTCGTGTTCACAGCACCCGAGCCTTCACTCCGACATGTTTACAGAATCGACCGACAACTTGGAATGAGCATTAATCGTATATTTTTAACTCAAAAATAGAAGTCATTTATTCAAATTAGGCTGAGTGCCAGCACTTTTCTAACGTCAAAGTTCTACATAAAGACAGTCCCCCAAAACGCCCGCCCGTCACCACTTCCTAGTGTTATAGAACTTATCGGGTATTATATTCAAGCAGTATTAAAATACACATAAAAGTGGCAATCGTATCAAATTCCAATTCGATCGGTTTTCACTATCGTTAAGTGCATGTATTAAGATTCAAATGTATATATTATGTCATGACGTCGCTTCATCGGTAGACGTGCAAAGTAGGAGGGGGAGGGCCGGTTGTTACGTAAAAGATCTGCTTTTATAAGTCACGGTTTAGGTGGCGATCGATATTTAGTTTCTAGCTTATGCCGTAAAAGAAATATGACTGGTGATAAATTATATTATTATTCGTAGTTGGTGGTGCTGCAAAAGAGACAGTCGAGGATGCCTGAAGCCCGAGTAGACGAAGATGAAGAATATCAGGTATGCATTCACACCATTATTGTTATTATCTTGGGGGTGGCGCCACAAGTCTCCCCTATTTCGCGTCATTTGTTACGCTAAAAGATCCCTCCCCGGACAAACTGGGCCAAAACAATAATACTCACTTGTAAAAAAAATATTTATAAGTAACATGTAACATCTATTTAACCAATGAAATAAAGTAACATTCTATTCTAATGAAACAAAATCTTAATTACGTTCGTATAGTACGAGTATTTCTTAGCTTTTGGAATGAAAATTGGAGAAGCTGCCCGGAACATTTGAAATTCGGGAATACCTGACTTTTTTCTCTGGAATTTTCGTACGGACAGGACAACAGCAGTTGAATTTATTAATTTGACTAATAAATTTAACTGCTGTTGTCCTGTCCGTAACACTTAACATGCTTGTTCGATAGATCAGCGCCGCGGCGATGGCCCGCGTGGCGCGCTACACGGGCGCGGAGGGCGGCGCGCAGGCGGAGGCGCGCGTGCTGTTGCTGCTGCCGCCGCCCGGCCGCTCGCACGCGCTGCACGCCGCGCTGGCCGCCGCGCTACACCACAACGCAGACACGCACTTCCCCATGCTATGACACGAGAACGAACACGTTAATGACGTCACCGAGTGCGTACGCAGCGCACAAGTCGTGTCGTCTAGTAGTAAGCCTGAATATAGTGATACAGAGTGACGGTACAGTCTCCAGTTACGTCAAATTAAAAAATAAAACATAATGATCTTTGAGAAAAGTGTCCATTATAATAGAAAATATAATTGTTTGTCATACTGTTTCTTTTTGGCGTAAGAAAAGGTCGCTTTTGAATTTTCCGTAACTGTGTAATACAGATTTCGTGATACGGAGTGTTTGTACGTACAAAAAGAATAAGGAGCCATTCAGTAATATATACTAACTCCGTTTTTAGGTATGTTACAAAAAGTAAGACGCTAAGAGAAAACTTAACATGTAACACACTAATAATAACATCGCACTGTTTGCTTACATATTAGCGATATTTTTTGAAAATCTAAGCCTTCAAACAGAGTATAAATTAGGACATACATCGACTAAATATGTATTTAACTGCGTAGATGTTGTGCATACAAATCACTTCGTTCCCACTTCAATCAATAATCAATATCAGTTATGAATGTTCAATGTAATGTTAATAATTATTTCTAAGAGAACACAATGTCACGTTCTGCCAGCAAATGTGAGTAACTCACGTGATGATGAAGGTCACAATTAAAAAGAGCAGAGATGTATAGGAGCCACACTAGTGTAGTTCCAGTTATGTATAAGTTCTGACTTTTACCGACACCAGGTACAAACGCAGACTACTAATGTGAAAAGTTTGAGCAAACAGCGAACACTACACTAAGACAGTCACAATAATGCAGTTAGGCCCGCCTGCGCAAACCAGAGTTATCTTTTTATCTCAGAGTTAGTTGCTAACACAAGGTTACGTAACAAATCTATACTTCTATACTAATATTATATATGTCATCATCATCTGCCTAGCCTTTTCCCAACTATATTGGGGTCGGCTTCCAGTCAAACCGGATTCAGCTGAATACCAGTATTTTACATGGAGCGGCTGCCTACCAGACCTTCACAGCCCATTAACTGGGTAACTCGGTACTCCTTGGTAAGACTGGTGTCAGATTATCTGGATGTATGTATAATATTATATATGTACAGATGTTAATCAATCACGTCAGAACGGCTGAACGGATCTTGATTAAATTTGGCACAGAGGTAGATTATAGTCTATAATAACACATAGGTTACTTTTTGTCCCGGGAGTATGTTCCCTTAGGATATTTGACGGCATTCACGCGGGTGGAGCCGCGGGCGACAGCTAATGTTTCATACATAATGGTTAAAGGTTAAAAGTAATTCGGTAAATAAAAACACTCTAGTTTGTGCACGTGGGTCTAAGTATAGTAATAATGTCGTTATTAGTTACTTGTTAAACCTTCTCAGTGCTGCTTTTACATGCCAGCCTCGCAAAGCCTGCCATGAGCGTTCAATGCCTATTCATTCAATAAAATTAACATACATACATAATTACAATAAAAAAAGGAATAATATTATTATAAAGTAATAAGTCTTCCAGATTAACATTTCGAACATAATTATAAATTATGCGTAGAATTGCCATAGTATTGTTAAATTGTCTTCCAATATTTGTGACGGTATTTTTTGTCACCTTATTTTATTTATTCAGAAAATATACAGCTAGTATTCATATATTATATATATATTTATATATATACCATTTGTAAAGGAACGCCACTTACAAGTTTTTACTGAAAATATAGAGACAGGCAGGAAGCAAGTTATTTTATACGAGAAGATTATACCGAGATCAGTATTCTTTGAATAATTATAATCGAAGTTGCCTTGAACCAGTGAGTTTAAATAATTAGTATGTGTTACACATAGGCCTAAAAATAAGAGGTTTATTTCAGGTGTTTATAACTTTTTTTTGTACCTCTATTTTTCTCATATCTTTCTTTTATCTGCAATCTCTTCTTGTCATTTTCATTTCCATGTATATTTTCTTTCTTAATATAGTTAACTAACTTTTGCCAGCGACTTCGTACGCGCATATCTCGTTTTTTCCGGATCCCGTAGGAACTTCGGGAAATCCTCTCTCTTTGTGCTCCCCTACACTTCTCAAGGAAGCTACATGCCAAATTTCAGCTTTCTACCAGTAGTTTCGGCTGTGCGCTGTCTGTCAGACACACATCAGTAACGGAATAATTTTATATATATAGATAACGATACCTAAATGTACTGTCAACAAAATCCATCGTATTCTGAACTCTATTCTGGTTCACCAAGGTGTTGTTTCGTTCTTCAACTTCCATTAAGTTAAGAAAAGACAATGTTGTGATTAATCATATTATAATAGAACAATAGATTAGTAATTGTTAAAGGATTTTAGAAGGAGTGTTTATATTTAATGCAAGGATTTGTTACTGTTGACGCCACTCAGGCAAGTAAAGGCAGCATTGAAAGAGACTTCATACGATTTTACAGCTAAGGGCTTGCTCCGCTTATAACAATAATGTAAGGTTTCCCAAAGCACTATTGGTCATAAATTTAGGGCTGGTAAGAGACAGAAACTATGTTTACATGTCCAAATCAAAGGCTGCTACTTAGAACTACCTAACCTATTAATCTTAAGAATAACTGACACATGCACCTGTAAATCACTTGCAAACACCGCACTTATACGCCGCGCCAGTTCAAACCGCACTTCGAAAAGGTCTTATAGTCACTGTTTACTTGTTTCGCACGAACATACACACTGCTCAATTAGCCACTCCGGTTGCCTTCAGTTCACCTATGTACAGTCGCGCACATCAAGCTACGACAATCTGTCAAATTTCTTTAATAGTTTTCAACTGTATCGCTAGAGTATTAGGTTCAAGGTTGATTGAGAATATTTGTCAGTTTCAGGTAGCCTGATGTGCTGTCTGTACAATCATTAATAATTTTAATAATATGCGCACAATTTTGAATGTATATACTTGCACTTAGATATTTATAACTATATAGGATACACTGATAACTCACTCGATTTGGTATATATGTCTGATTTGATAAACAAACCTGGTAAGAAATTAATAAAAATAGCAAGTTTTGTGGTAATGCAATCTTCAAAATTATAAACTCAGTTCGCCATATTTGTTTACCAACAAGACAAATAATGAAAAATACACTTAACCTTTTGATCGCCAGAGCATAAACGCATCGGCGTGCCCCCGACGCCAAGCCACAAATACGCCGTACTTTTTGTCTCATATTTGTGACGTTGGGCGTACAGGGCACGCGCTTGCTTGTCATGTAAACGTGACAATGGCGTTCAAAAAGTTAAAGTTATGGGATATCAAAAGGAACACGTTGTATAATATGTTATTCCATTCCAGAAGCAATACTAGATAAAAGCAATTATATCCAATAGTTATATGTATATTCAGTGAAAGGCAATTGTTAAATAAATCTCAATATAAATGTCACCGAAAACTTGCAAACGAAGAAGATTGTCAAATATCGCGTGAAATTGAAAACTTTTTTTTCTTAATAAAAAGACACGGTTATATAGGAAACTATTGAATTTGGATGGGATTTATTGTATTCAAAACGATTTTTTCATAATATATCGAGAATTAATAATATAATTAAGATTTATTACAATCTTACGAAGTCAATCAATTGGCTTTAGTCTCGCAAGAACTCGAAAGTAGCTCGACCGAAATGTATCATTAAGTTTTTTGTTCGCCTCAATACTGGGGTGGTTTAGGGAAGTAAAAGTGTTACTATAAAATCAATTTTAGCTGGTATAAAGTTCACTGGGTCATCTAATATAAATAAATAAAATTATAGAAGACAGTGTTAAATTCCTCACAGGGTTGCTATTTTAGTTTACAACTTAATATTCTTCACTCTTGCGCATCAAACACCTTGCAAATAGAAACGAATTGTATTTTATATAATGAGGATATAATATTAATTTTATGCTCATACCATAAATCTTGCTAGAAATTAATTATAAATTGGCTTAGATAACTCGCTAGCACAGGTCACAACACCGTAGCCATACTGCCGCCCAGGAGTGTAGTTTATAATGATTGATATTTAAAATTTTACCATGCACCTGCGTGATGTATATCTAACCAGAAATGAGAGAAATGACCAACTTTTCCACTTATTACCATACTAGCTGACTCGCGCAACTTCGTCTGCGTCACATTTTTCATTAATGCTCCGCTCCTATTGGTCGCAGCTGATGGTATATAGATTATAGCTTTCCACGATAAATTGACTATCCAACACTAAAATAATTTTTCAATTCGAACCAGTAGTTCTTGAGATTAGCGCGTTCAACCAAACAAACTCTTCAGATTTATAATATTAGTATAGATAATTAGTTCGCTAGTTTCAACTATGTAATTCATATAAATATCGTATATTTTACACACTGTATTACCGAATTGCCGTGACTGCATAGTAATTTGGAATTTAAAAAAATTGTCAACAGTTCCATCGATGGTTTGAAATATTTGCTGCGTTTAGTAATCATCGTATTATCAATACGTCGCTTGCCATCTTATTATTTTCCCGTATTTCAATAGGACCCTCGTATATTTAAATAATGGACTGATTGTCAATTTTGTATAATTTATCTATTGACTATTGATATTGTATAAAATATTGTTGTATAGATTTTCCAAAAGAGAGACTTTCCTATTTATGTTCCTTATTTATTTTAATAATGTAAAATATATCGTATTAATTTTATTTCTTGATATTTTGTTCACCGCTACGGTTCATTTTACTTCCAGTTAATATTAAACTAGTAGTATTATTTAAGTAATCAGAAATAATTCTGTTTTAAATATTCCAAGTAGAGGCCAAATGTATTGAGTATGCGACTTAAATCTGTAGATATTATAATGATTGGTTTTAGAAGTATTCGGTTTTTACCTATGAAATTGCCTTTTTTTAAACCGGCCGGCTGAAAAAGGTGAAAAAAGTGCATGCTAGAAATAATAAATTGATTTGAATTTAAAATTTCATTTCTAACCGAAGTTAACGTAGACAAACTTGTCCGAAAAAAACATTTCATAGGTAAAATCCAATAATAGGAATAAACGTTTGCGATATCATAAAATTCTATGTTAGTGTATAATTGGATCTCATCTGTTAGTAAAAAAGAAGAAAAATGATAAAGGCCGTCTCTCCGAGACCTTCGTTTGGATCTTCGAGATAATAGATGGTTTCGCAGTGATTGTAGCCAAATAAAAGAGAGAATAAAAAAAGTACACGTGTAAAATAAAGTATGTAGTACGAAAACCAAAAATAAACATGGCGTGTGCCTCACCGCTGAGCCAAAATTACTCTGTGCAGGGTACGTACCGTCGCAGGACTGTTGAACCCACTGCTGGTGAAAAGGCGAGCATTAATATACTGCCACCTTATCTTAAAATAAAACGTCGATTAAAAAACGTATGCACAAAACTGCACTGAGTATGACTCTAGTCATTGTCACGTTTATGAAGAGAAGCATAAGGAATTCTGTTCTATATATCCTTGGCTCGGCCAATGAAATATTGACACTGTTATTGACACTAATTAATTTCAATAAATAAAGTGGTAATGTATGTGCAGTTTATATGGACATTCTTGATTTATTGCTGTTTTTAAAGAAGAAAAACATGCTCGAGAGTTGGAAAACTTTTCTAATAAAATAAATGAGATCCGATTATACAAATTGTTTGTGTTTATAAATCTATACTGTAGTTGAATTATTAAGTAAACGTGAAGTTGGGTCTAAAACTTCTATTTGTTCATCAAATGTAAGGAGTGTCACTTATTTGAAATAAATGGGTTTAATTAATACTTTTTTATACTTTTTACTTCACCCCATTCGCGTTGTCCGTCCGTCCGTCTGTCTATCAACGGGCTGTATCCTATGATCAGTAGTAGGTAGACTGTTGAAATAAAGTTAAATCAATGGGGACAGGGGCAAGGGCGTACTCAGGATTTGAGCTAGGGGGGGGCAGCTCGGGGGACAGGGGCAAGGGCGTACTCAGGACAACCCTTGCAGGCTCTGGCCCTAGCGGGCCCTATGCTGACAAACTCTTTGAGGCGCGCGAAAATTAAATAGATGGATTTTTTTTCTTCAAGGGGGGGGGGCAGCTGCTCCCCCCTGCCCCTAGCTGGGACAGGGGGTTACGAGTCGTGATTATTCCGCACTTGGCTGGTTGTTTTAAAGCCATAAAATTTAGCGACATTGGACCAAGACTGGACACACAAAAGTTCTGCATTTCTCGCAAAGATCATGTTGAATACTACTACACACAGTCATCTACACCTGGCAAACTGATCATAGGTGTGAGATTTTGCAAGCGGGTTTTTATGCTGGGAGTGTCTACCACCTGCATCTGAAACACAAATAAGTGCTTGAACCCATTGTCGGCACTGATTGGAGTCAAGGCGACCGAGGATGTAGGCCATCAACAGGAAGCAACCCATTTGCAGCTCAGCAGCCGAAGGTCGGTCAATCTTATTGATATTATGCTCCAATTGCCCGCTACGAAGTGCACTTCAGTTGACACAATAAAACTGAAGAACACACGAACACAGACAGTACAAAGAGCGGACTTCCCACAAATCAAGCTCCCACAAACGTCTACCGGTACGAAGCAGATATTGAGTCGCATGTCACATACCTCTCAATAAAAACGTTATATTTATTGGTCACATCAATACCAATAATAAATCGGTAAAGTTTCATCATCAATAAAGTTCCGCTCTCGACGAAGCCTATGTCAATTAAGAATCTGCAGTGAGAGAGCGGTGCCACTGACAGCGGAGCGAACACTACCTTCGTACCTATTCATTAGTTAGGTGGTTTGGTATTTACTTGGTGTGTGGTTATGGACAGTATTCATTTCCGCGTGGACTCGTTTGCTACGCATCGAGTTATTCGTTGAGGAGGTACGTTCATCCACGAGTAGCTATCCTACAAGTTCTGGAGATCTAGGCAAAATGATATTCTAACAGCGATCATTTATTTATCGATTGCCGAAAAGTCAAAATGCGAGGGATTGACCATTGCACAGGGACATTTCGGCAGTATACCTAAGTCAGTCCCAATTTTGTCAATGTTTATTTATTTTATTTATTTGGCTCACCAAAAATTGAACACACGTATAAAAGGATATGAGATACATCAAATAAACTTAAAGACTAGTGCACCAATTCCTTACCTACAGGTAAGCACATCATGCGTTACATTATTGTTGATTGATGCTGAGTGCTTACTTAAAACTAGATGAGTTCTTGCTTCGCACGCGCGACCTGCTGCTAGCAATGGAGGCCGACGCGCGCCGCTCGCGGTGAACAGCCACCTCTATTTATGGCTTGAGCACAATTTTCTAGCAGTAGGTGTGAAAAGTAGAGTATTCTCCTCGGAGATAAAGGTGTATTTGACTTGGGCTAGCTTAAATCCCTCACTGCATTCAGGATTCTTGTATTAACTCTCGAATCCTTTATTGCGTTCGGGATTCAATATGACGCCCGTGACATAAGCCACTGCTTTATCCCCTCGTTTCATAATCTACTATAAATTCAGTTAACATGCAAGCCTTAACACTAAAATGATTTTACAAGTTTTTACCAGTGATCCCGTAAGCAGTTAACTTCTGCATGAGTGTTTTATGAGGACGCGATCAAAGGCCCTGCAAAAATCGGTATACATCACGTTAACTTGTTTCCCAGAGTCAATGGAAATTGTTGGGGTCTCCATGAAAGTCACTAGATTTGTGCATGTAGATCTGGAACTCACAATGCCATGCTGGGTATAACTAAAGTAAAGTTTCAAATGAGACTGTAGGTATATAGGGTCAAATCAAGGATTCAATAAGTTTGGCGAAGGTAGACTAAATTGAAACTGGTCTATAGTTACCTACATAATTGCAATCATTACATTTATAAATTGCTTTCACCTTTGCTACCTTCCATATATTTGGGAATATACCGGAGGCAAATGATCGAAAATATTTGTAATAACGGAGCCGCCAGAGAAGAAGCACACATGGAGATAAAATAAAGAAGGATTCGTCGGGTCCAGCGCCTTTTCGATGATCCAAAGACTTCAATTTACTGAGCAAGGCATCAATTTCAATCATTGGTATTGTCAAAGGTAAACTATAGGCTACCGCTAATATGTCTTGCATATATTCTCAGGAAGATGAAGATGAACGATGAGTCACATTTAGTTGACTGTACATGGAAGAAAAGCGAATATTTCTGAGATATTGATGCCATCTGAAGACGAAGCGATGCCGCCAGGCATTGTCAGGGGATAAGAACTCGCTTGTTCTTAATATAAGCCCAAAATCGCTTGTAATCCTTGGTTTTATTACTGTTTCTAGGTCGCTAACATACATATTTATTGTAACACAGGAGGCAGCCGTAACCGAGTACCGTTTACTCAGCAGCTCTTTTTCTTATCTCTCAAAGTTCTTATTAATTTTTTATCGAACCAAGGAGGGAATGTCTTATGTTGCAGAATTAGTATCGCGTTTTGCAAAGTTTTCGATGCTCGTTAAACAGTGATGAATGTGTATGTCACCGGAAAATGGAAAACTCTGTAAGATTATAAAATTATTCCAAATGTTCCAACTCTATATAAATTAATAATTATAAATTGACAATTTATCGATAGTTTACAATCTCTCAAGTTATTTTATAATCTTACGGAGTTTGCTATTTCCGGTGACATGTACAAACATAACATCAGGCGGGCGTAATATTTATAGCTAGATATATAAATTTCCTTGTCCGCCTTCGCCCGCGGTCAGTTCGTTGCGCGCCTCCTAATTACCCTAGTAGCCCTCTATTGCTCGCGAGCTGGTTATAACCGGCGCGAAGTGGTTCGAGTTATTCTCGGCACTCCTTAACAGCGCCAATTGCACGTGCGCAGGTGGCAGGGAAACGCCTGGACGATCGAGACGATCGATCAGTGATTTGTGGGACATGGATCGGTTTGACTTTTTGTAATGGTGGGCAAATATTGTGGCTGGTCTTTTTCTGTGCAGAATAAACAATTTTTCTTTCTTTCTTCTTTAATTATGTTTTTTTTTAATTTTAAGTGACGTTTAGGACAACGGCTGCGTGCAACCTTTCAAAAGTTGACACCTCTGAGAACCTGAGTAACTTTTGCACTTTTGCCCATCGACTGTTTTCATGGATAGGAAGGGTTCTTATTAATGAGGTCAGGCTACTTGGAGACAGTCGAGACCTTTTTTTTTTTTTTT